>CM056389.1:28834133-29026633 GCA_029718625.1 Synaphobranchus kaupii | reverse complement strand
TCCTAAAGTGCTACTGTTCGCTGGCACTCACACACTGTGCACATTACTCCTGAAAGAACACAAAACACCCTCACATTCGGTGTCCTATGAATAATCATGTGCTTAAATGCAGATTTGAACCATAAGCTTGCAGATATATTTTGATGTGACTACCAATATCGCTTCCTCTGAGGATATTACGAGGATAACAAATATTAAAGAACATTTTATCAGGGCTCGAATACCTGTAAACAAGTACCAGTTTTGTTCTAACCACCTTGGTGGTAAACTACACATACGTATCTCTAAATAAGCACAGGAGAGACGCGAAGGAGGAAAACAGGAGCAGACTGCTATTATTTACTTTCTGTATTAAAAATACCAGCTGCCAAAACCAACATGCACAGGGGCCTGTTCCAGAAAGCAAGATTACTGAGTTAGCGATATGACTGCACCGAGTAAAACCCAGAACAGCTCTTTTTACTTGAGTCCATGTTCCAGATTTGGGAGGGTTCCGGGTTTTACTCAGTGTGGTTATCCAGCTACATCAGTAATCCTGCTTTCTGGGACAGGCCTCTCCTCCTAAGGACCATATACTTTAACCACAGCTCTGTTCAGACACTGCCATCTTGTGGCAAACACAAACTAAAGCGTTTGGACAGCACATTCACTGCTGGCCCTTCACAGAACACTCTACATTCATGATCGTACCAGTCAGAGCTGGATATCTCTATCCGGTACCTTCATTTCTTTGATGTTGCTTGAAAATTTGGAAACATCTTGGAGCACATCTCCTTCTCCTTGTCCATGAAGTCCTTGTAGCAGCTGCAAAGTACCACAGGCAAAGCCTTTCTTTCACATCAAAGTCACTTACTCATCGCGCGCCACCTTTGAACAAGGAAGCAATGGATTTTAAAAAGAGAGAAAAAAAGTAGCAGGATACCTTGCAAGTTTCCTGAGCATGTTGTTGATGTCAGTGTTGAAGGGCTTATTAGCCTGAGCCATGAGGAGATAATCTTGGGCCTTCTCATAATCGTCCATCTCCAGACTGGCCTGAGGAAGAAAACACAAAGGTACCCAACTTTTACAAATCAATTACATCTACAGGTTCTGATTTTATAGACTATTTACTGTGCTTTAAGACTGGGGACTACACATCCTGCAGAGAAATACACAAAGAATCTGAAGAAAATTTGCAGGACATTCATGTCTATGAAATATCCTGCCAATGCAAATGGAATATTAATACAAAGCATTTTTCCACAATGTATTATTTAACCAGTACCAATCAGCTAAAAATTGTGCTATTTTTATTCTTCCAAAATAAATGCTGTAACATAGTAACAAAAGCCTCAAATTAGAAATTCTCAGGTAATAGTTTCATATCAGAACCCCCCCCCAAGGGCTGCTCAATATGGGGGGGGGGGGGGGGGGTAAACTAAAAATTTGAATGTGCTGAGTACAGGGAGCTGACCTGGCCACAGCGGAAGAGGGCCTTGGTGTTTTGGGGATCTACTTCCAGGGCCCTCTGACCGTACTGCAGGGCCTTAAGGGGCTTCTCCAGTCTCAGCAGCGTGAGGGACAGGTTCAGGAAGATGGGCAGCTGCATTGCTCTGATGCTCCTCCCCTCTTCCTCATTGGCCGGCTCGCGGTTCTTCAGTAGAGTCGAGGCCTGGGCACCAGGGCATGAAATTACCTTTTTTTCACCCACTGGCCAGTGTGGCTTCTGGATTCAAAAAATCACCAGCCATTTTGGAACATTTTAACAGCCACATTACCTTTTACAATACAACACAGCCTGATTGGTTACCTGTCAACGTGGCTGCTAGAGTAGCAAATCTTACCAACCACAATCAAAGTTTTACCAGCATTTGGCTGGAGGTGGGTGTTAATTTCACACCTTGCCTGGGCACCGTGTCACACACAAGTCAAGCACACACACAGATCCCACGAAAGAGGCAAAGGCTTGAAATCACTTAGTGAACAACAGTGACATCTCAAGGGCAGTCCTTGCATTGCAGCCTGCTCCTCCCACTGGATCTGTTGATAAAAACTAAATGCTATAAATTGAACCCCCCCAAGTCGGTATGGTAAATTTAATGAACTATTTTTCCACTGGTGAAATGATTTACAGGTACAGTATGGTTTGCCACCCAGTTGTAGGAAATTCCTGGGGAGAAATCTGAGACTAATGCAAGGCTGTGAGTGCCAGGCATACCGCAAGCACAATGCTCCACGGGGAGAATCATGAAGACCTTTCCAACATACTCTGTCCCTGCATGTCACTCTCAAAATGAACAAAACAGGAGACCAACTGGAGAAAAATGTGTTCTCTTTAAGGTAGTAAAGGAGTCGCTTTCCAATTGCTGTATAGTGGGAAGTGAAAAATTTTGGAAGGACGTACAAACACATTTAACTGAATGAAAAAGAGAAGCAACTGCGAGTAGCAACTCTTCTTGGCAGTCTATTACTTTTTCATTGCAAAACCCACCACAATACAAACACCTACACCCACATTCCCTTTTAGAAATGACTTCTGAAGTAGTGTTGCTCAGCACTAGGTAGAGATCCAATAACACCCTGACCTGCATAATCAACAGATTATTATTTTCATGGACTATGTCGTTATACCGTATATACACATTTCAATACGTTTATATTTTTATGCTCCTCCAAAAGCACCAAAAAATATGTACACAGCAACGAGCTGTGGCTCAACAAATATTTGAAAAGCTATGAAACTAAAGCAGAACGTGAAGGTGGCCACAGCAGGCCACTGTGTACACATAACCAACTCTGTATGAGTTCAGTTTTCCTGGCCTCTCCGCTACCTGCTTGTATCGGTCCTTGGCGTCCTCGTAGCGGCTCTGGTTGAAGCAGCGGTTTCCAAAGCAGCGCTGTGTTTTGACCACATTTAGCATGGTGGACAGAGGAACAGTGTTCTGCTCTTCCTGGAAAGAGAGGGATTTTACACCCCAGGAGAAAGGGGGGACAGAGCCAACAGCATCATTACACCCTCTTATCACAGAGCAACCCTTTGAATACTTTCGTCATAAATGGCCCAAAATGTTGATTTACTGCACAACGTGCCAATATTTGCTAGGGCAGCAGCACTTGATTTCACACGGTTTACAGCTGCTGTGGCCGGTCCGGTGTTTGGCACTGTCTGTAGGTTGGGGCCCCTGTTCATATGTAACAAATTCTCACATTTATACCACAGCAGGAAGGAGGGCACTCAACCAAAAAAAACGGAAAACTCAAAAAGTGCGTTTCAGAGACGCAACAGTTGACTATTCCTCCAATAACATATAAAGGTAGGGGGAGGCCGGAAGGGATACATATTTTAAATGCCAAATAAAAAAAATAAAAAAAACAACCCTTGTCTTACCACACACTGACCCATTCGAAAGCATGCTCACCTCAGACAGGGCAAAGAAATCGTCGACCTCGGCAGAGTCCAGGTAGTCGAGGACCTGCAGCTCGTACAGCACGGTGGCAGACGGGGGGATGAGCGGGGGGCAGCCGATTTCCCCGTACGCGTATTTGGGCAGGAAGAGGAAGCGTGAGAATTCCCCCTTCTTCATCGTCAGCAGACCCAACTCCAGCCCGTACAACGTGACATCTGGCGGACATCATCGGGTGGAAAGAACGACAGAGGGTGAACACACAGAAAGAGAGATGGAAATAGCACTCCCAATAGTAGTACGGATTATTCCAGAGTTTACTCCTGAAACTGTGGGCCATATGACGGGTTGAAGTGGGTCGTAAGATGCATGTGGAGGAGGGAGGGGGGGGGGAAAAACAACAACAAAAAACACTTCTATACTATACACTCTGAATGGCCACTCGGATCAGTAATAATGAAACAGTGCCTATGCTCAGGGGCACCGTAGTTACCAAGTCCGCTTATAATAAGCGACTTCTGGCTTCTTTCCCCCCCCCAAAGTCGCTTGAAAAAACCACAAGTCGCAGGGTTGCGGTTTTTTGGGCTTGTTTTATAAATATGATTGCTTGTTGGGAACATCAAACAAGCGACTTTGTTTTTTGACATTTATGGTATCTATTTTCCACTATGCATTGAAAGACACTGTCTGCTCACTAGTCTAGCTCACTGGTTTTAATAATATTATTATAAATATGGGGCCATAATAGTGTTGGGCTAATTTCGGGCTTGTTTTTGAAGGCAATGTTGCTTATTTGTTGCATACATTTTCATAAACGGTTGGTCACAACTATATGCATTCGCTCATTAAGTCACAAAGTCCCAGGACTTCATGAGAGCGGCCTGTTGGGGGCCTCCACTTAGTAAACTGACCTATTGACACTAAAGCTCAACACACAGTCCATTTTAAGTGTCACGCCTGTCCAGGTTCACTAGAACAAATCCACATGCCAACATGGACATTGCTTTCCACAGGCCAGACGTACCTCTGCCCAGTTTCATCATCCGCGGATACTTCAAATGGCTGGTCGTCTCAAATGGCTGGTCAGAATACTCCAGGTATGCAGACAAGTGAACTGCAAACGACCACAGGCATTGACATAGTGAATATTTCCCTCTAGGGCCACGTCAATGGAGCCAGTTACTGCCTGAGATCAGATCACCCAGCAGAAACTTTTCCTGGATGTTTTCAGGGAATCAGAGTTTACACCACAGTGTTGGTTCGGTTTCAGTAGAAACTAATGTAAAATTTCCATTACATTGGAAAAGTCAAAGATGGCTGTAAAAACAGTTAAAATCAACAAAGCAAACAATAACACACACACACACACACACACGTAGACTAGTGTACAGTATGTCTGTGAGTGATTATGACATTTTTCCAAAGCAGTTTAAGAGAGAATGGTGGATGGATTTGCAATACTTGACACGGATGAATCCCTTGGCACTGGGGGACCTTCTCCAAACTGGATCACCTCCTTTAGGATACCCCCGTCCCCCAAAACGTCCTGCATCTGCTGAGCCAGGCGCTGAAAGGGGCTCTGGAACATCAAACGTTAGCACAGATGTCCACCTATGCTAATGCTCCTCCTGCCTAGCTATAAGTTACATGTTCAGTATCAATATCTTGTGAACTTCACGCGCCACTTATGTCTCAGTGTGGATTTGGCTATTTGTTATTATATCGGACAACTAACGTTAGCTTGTTTGCAACGGAGCTGCAAATGTGCCGTCACTAGATTGGCGAGTAGCTTAACCTGTGCATTTGCTATATGTATGCAGGGCGACTAAATGTCTATAAATTAATGCTAAGCTTGCTTAAGCCACCTGGAAATTATGGCACGATGAACGTGGAGTGTTTGCCTTAGGACGTTACCTGCATGCCAGGCATTAGCCGCTCCGTGGGGTCTAAAAATTGCTGGATTCTAGACGCAAGCCCGTTTGTTGACATGATAGTTAACGTTAGCCTACAATGTATTTATTTACGGATCAAAGTAACAAAACACTATTAGCCTACTTAGAGTGTTTTCAAGTACAACTTCTACAAAATAACTTTTTTAGCTAGCAAGTAACGCCTGCACGTGGCTTACTTTGTTGGCCATCTCCATCCGGTTTTCTTTGGCACGTGACGGTGAGTTAATTGGTATTGATCATACGACGAGAATCGCACTACTAGCCATTGTAGCCCAACTACAGCGAAGCTGTTATGTGAAATTGTAAGGTGGAGCTTAGTGAGCAGTGTTTTCGTGACTTTAGTCCAGAGGGGTGTACTACGAAGCAGGATTACTTAGCTGGATAACTGCACCGAGTAAAACCCGGAACCATCCCAAATCTGGAACAAGTAAGAAGAGCTGTTCCCGGTTTTACTCAGTGCAGTTAGCTATCCAGCTAATTAAGTAATCCTGCTTCGTAGTAGCCTACACCCCCCGGATTTCAACCCCTTTCTGCGAATGCTACTGGCTAAAAATATCAGTCTGTACAGTTAGCTATAATAACCCAGATAAATACAGGATAAACAACTGATGTACAGTCAAACAAGATCATTAATGGGTGCATTAATGCTGTGCGGAAGAAACCCCTGACGGCAAGCATGGAAGACGTGCTTACGTTAGTTGGCACCTTCCCAAATTGACAGTGGATGTTATAGACAGGACAATACAAATGTGAGTTGACGTCAAATAAGTTGAAAAATTACAATAAATATAGAAATAGTATTTTCCCATTTAATTTGAACTACTGGTGTCTGAACCAAGTTGAGGTTGATTTAATGACTACCCACTAGATGGTGATATTGTTTATGGTTGAGCGCCAGGATTTATCTGGATACTGCATGGGAGAGATTCCTTTACATGGAATTCCATTATTTAAAACCCCACCATAACCTCAAACCTGAACAGATTGTATTCAAGGTTTTCACTGAAAAATAGACAGGTAAACTAGCAGGTAACCTTTTTCTAAATGCTTAGGCTATGAAGTAAAACGGAGGGCTTCAATATTTCCACTTTTTCTTTTTTTTGGTTGACTTTGAGGCATTTTCACTGAAAGCTCTTGAGCTCATGTTAAAGGTGCTCAGAGTGATGGGCCACACAGCAGATAAAAGCAAGAGGGGCACAGGTTCAGAGACGATGTCCGATGACACGCTGACAGCAATATGTGGATTGAGCAGGTGGAAGCAAGCAGTTGATTCTAGATGCATCTATACATCTATGACTGCACTGCAAGTCCACAAAAACAAAGGGTGACCATGAATTATATGTGGATAACTTAGATAAGTGGGGGCAGGTTATAATTGTAGGCCTTTGGAAATAACCAGATGAGTCCATAAAGAAAAAATGGAAAAAACAAAGGAAAAACTTTTAATCAAAAAAAAATTTAATCAATAAATAATGGATTATGAAAAATTGCATCTTCTTTATTTCATCTTTTGAGCAACATGCTAACCAAATTGTCAACGTATGAATTGGAAATGCATAGTACCATCTGACCATAAAAGTACAAGATTCAAAAATCAGAGATAATATCATCAGATTATATAGTGGATACAGTTGCCATGGTATTTTTCTGAGGGACTGCTTCATTGTAGATATTCGTAGGAAAGTGTTTTTAGTCATTGTAAGGTGTGGGCTTTAGTGAAGAAGAAGAAAAAAACAAAAACAATATTAAGACCATTGAGCATTGATTTTATTCTTGCCATTAATCTCAATGTATAAAATCAGACATGCCAGAAGGCTCCCTTACGTGAAAAAACTTTCAATTACAGCTCACAATTTAGACTATGCAACAGCATAGACAAACCGATACAGGCCTTGTGCAACAATGCATAGCCATTTCAAGATACTTATGAGTCTGACATCATATTATTATTAAAGGTATTTTGTTCACAAAATTAAAGTCTGAGAGTGTAATAATTGAATGGCTTCCTGTATTGCTATTGTGGTTATAGACAATTCTCCAATAAGCACTCTTGGGTTGGAAGACATAAGCTCTGTAGAGAGGCAACAAAGATCAATTTTCACCATCTTGGTAGTCTATTGTTCACATACAGTAATCCAGCGAAGACAGCATTTTGGTTGTTCTGAGAGCACTTCAAGGGAACAGTGATGTGCCCCTTTCCAAAGAATTCCTCTGCGGTGGAATAACAATGCTCGGACCTCCGGGGCTGGCTCCCCCCCCCCCCCCCCCCCGTTTTGGGCATTCAAAACAATGGACACACGGAGCTCAGGTTTCCTGGCTGTTTTATGGTATTGGTACAGCTTATACTGTTTAGGAGATGAACACCCAGACTTTTATCAATATGAGGCTGATCCATAGGGACAGATGGGCTGTGCTGAGGTATCATTTTAAAAACACTGTCAATGCTGTTCCTATCAGACAAGGCTTCAAAAGTACCACAACAGTCAGATGGTCCAAAATATTAAGCATTATATAAACCCTGTTGATATTTACAGACGGAAATGCCTGTGCAAGCGATTGAAACAAGATCAGAAGCACAGGATAAGGTAAAAATTAATTCAAGGGTGCATCAAATTTGTAATTCTCTTACCTTACTCTCAGAAACAGACATACATAAAATGATGGTCATTAACATATCTATCATGCCAACTTACTCCTGTATTGCCTACAAAGATACAAGAGAAATTCATCTTTAATGAAACTATTGTTGAGCAGAATTTTTTTAAATTAGCATTTTCATCGTCTACTCTAAACCATGGAAACAATCAAGACAACAATTATTGAAGTTAACTTTTATTAATATAAAAATGTCAACCAAAATCTCTGCACAACAGAACAAAGGTAGATTTGGTAATGTTTTTTTGTTTTTTGTTTTTTTTAAGACATATTCAAAAAATATTTATATATTTTTTTCTCAGAATTTTAAACCCTATCATCTCATTTTTTTAAATCCCGCTCACCGCATTCAGCGTACAGCATATTTGGCTCACACTGTTGCTTAACATCCTAACAATGGAACCCTTGCATGACAACAGAGCAAAAATCATGACAATTTCAACCCCTTCACCCCCCCCCCCCCCCCCCCCCCCCCCCAAGTTTGGATAATCTTCATGACATCTCACAGTGGCATAAGAAAATAAAGTTACAATCTAAATATAACAAACATAATCCAGATGCAATACTTTACAAAAAGGCTGCCCCGACACACTTTATGCCACAAGGAAAATGCAGTTCAGTTTCCCAGAGCACGTTGGTTTGTCCTATTCTGTTCTTAAATGCACATTAATATTTGCAGTATGTTAAAAGTTTTGCTTAACATGGTGTTATTCCAAGGTTCTGTTTGTAAGGACAAAGACCATTCCAGTCTGGGTCTCGGGATTTTAATACAATTTCACAGGAAGCAGGAAATTGTAGCCCAGTACATATGGTTTTCCGAATCAATGATTACAACATCAAACAATGAGCATGGCACTTTTGGAAAGACAATGGTGGTATTACAATGTTTGTTTTCTCAACTGAAAATGTAAGAGAGACTTGAAATGGCCACCTCTCGACCAAAGGCCACAGCAGTTAATTTCCATTAAAATTAGTCCGCATGAATTAACAAGGGTAGAATATGGGCTCACCTGCACCCTACCAGACCCACAACAGGATAACTGCACGCACATACATGTACACACACACCTACCTTCTGGATAGGCCACTGCAGCCATTTTGGGGAAATATCAAATAATATCACCATCTAACCTTTCTATTGTGAACAATGGTCATTGCATTTTCCTTTGCAGGACAACAAATAAAAATATTCCAGTCCATACAGTGCTCGGAATTGTAATTGCGATAAACTGAAATGCATCATCATATCTGTCATTTAAATAAATTATATAGCTGAGCTGCAATCCTTCAGTACTTATGGAGTCATTCAAACAGTGCCAGCAAACCCTAGACAGTTAAAAACATTGAGTGCACTTCTAGCTCATGCCAGTTATGTTCCAGACCACATTAGACCATGTATTAGTCTGCGTAGACGCATGCACCTCCACCACTTCCTATAGTCACATTTTTTTTTGTCATTTATGACATTAACATTAATCATCATAGTGAATTTCATTCCCATAAAATGAACACCATACTAAAACTACTCTTGAAAACAATAAAAAGTATTTGATTATTGATTTATTTTAATCAAGAGGAGCTCTCCACTTAACCACTCCTGAGTGTTGGCTTGGTTTAAAGTGCTGGTGTTGAAGGCCACTTGACAGACACACGTTCTTCAGCATGGCAAGAGTGTTCAGCCCTACTGAATTACAGCCACGTTGTCTGATGGCCGGCACTTCATTCATCCGCAGCGCTGTGACAATTCTGCATTGTGCCCTCATTTAAAAACTTGTGAAGAAGCCTTTCTCAGGGTATTGTGCTATATGCATCAGGTCCACCCTGAGGCACACGATGCAAAATGCACTTGTCCCTATGGAACACAGTGGTTCATCTCAACACAGAAGGCAGGGTATGAACCGATGAAAATATCCTACAAGCCAACTCTTCATGTACACTTTGTGTGGTTTTCACCAGACTGACCTAAACATGCAGTTGCAAAATTATTTTTTTGGTAAACTGACCAAACTATCTCAAGACTCAGTAATTAATGAAATGCTATGCATATTCATCCCCGCAATTAAAAATGGGCAAAAGCAGTAATGGGACACAACTTGAATGAACTTTTTTGTTTTTGAGAGAAGAAATGAAACTTCCTCCTCTGCAGTCACAGCACAGGAATGCAATTTGATGCTGGGTGACTGACTCACTCAGACAGAGGTACTGGGATATGCATCACACAGAGAGAGCGAACGCCTCAGGAGCAGTCTCTGCCATAAATCAGTCACTCACAAAAAACAAGCCAAACAGAAAACAGACACAAATTTCACCTGGAAATACATTCAATTCCCTTACAATACTTACACCGAAGACAAGGAACTAATCATTTGAAACTGGGCCTGAACATGTCTCCTTACATGAACTGGATTGATGCTTGATGGTTTTACAGAGTGTGTCCTCATTATAAAGTCTCTGTAATGGCAAAGCGCTTTGTGTATGTTCTATAACTGATACAGCCCAATTCAAAAAGTGAATCCATTCACTGTGGAACAAAGCATTTCCACATTGCGCTGTTGCGTATATGTAGAGTAAAACCAAATTCAACTGATAATTTGGAGTATCCAATAGGTTTTGGCCACTTTGCTAGTCGACACAAGGCTGTGTTTCGCAATTGCCTTCAGTCTAATGTTCTTTGAAATAAACAAAAAAAATCTTGCAATTGAATTTTAATACACCACTGAGACAAAAGGGAAGAACAGTCTCAAAATTAACAATTCAATTTTGATGTTAATTTAAGTTTCTGCATTTCAGGAACAGACCCAGATATACTGTAAATACAGTGAATAATTCAACTGAGCTTAGCTGTAGTTGCTGAGTTGGCAGTGGCAGTGTGGGACTTAAACATTAAGCCAAGACTTCTCATTTCACATACGCAGCACTGAGGTAAGAATGAAGTGCTACCAACTAAACCTGTTCAACTCTGACAACAACAGATAAGAGGCAGCCGAAAAGAACCAATGATTAACCCCGATTAATCATTTACATGCTCATACTCACCGAGATTCTTGGCCTTCAAACTGCATATTCTATGTTTGACTGTGACGTCAGTGCATTAATATTTCAAATGTAATTTAGCACACATTGTTTTATTAGGCATTCAGCCAATAGGGTGACACGAAGCTGT
Source organism: Synaphobranchus kaupii (assembly GCA_029718625.1). Taxonomy (NCBI): domain Eukaryota; kingdom Metazoa; phylum Chordata; class Actinopteri; order Anguilliformes; family Synaphobranchidae; genus Synaphobranchus; species Synaphobranchus kaupii. Next base: position 29,015,480 of record CM056389.1, on the reverse strand, counting down.
GTTCTGGCTCAAAAATAAGAACAGTCTTTGCCATGGCAGACAGAGTAGTACTTCCTCGTGAACAGTACTCAGCTGTGATGTAGCAAAGCCCTTTGTACCTGCAGGGCAAAGATTGGATCTGTGGGACGTGTGCAGGATGTGCACTGCAGCCCAGAGCAAGCCCCTAATCTCCAAAAGGATTCAACTCAGAAAACATAACAGCAGTGTGACAGACTCTGCTCTATAAGTGGTCATTATAGATGATATACTATTAGCACTGCGCTGGTGAGTATGCACTGCTGTACTATGGCGAGTTAATACACTTAACATTCCAAGACACCACTCCTATCCAATGCTGCACTTTGCATGATGAGGGGGAAGAAAAAAAAAAAAATTATAATATGGAAGCTGTTTCACAATAAGAGTTAAAATATCATTGTTTGCATATCCTTCTATCCCTGTCTCTGGAACCCTCTACATTGCCATCAACACTGCAGGGAGCCAGTGAACTTCTCTCTCAACAGTTTCATAGCCACTTTCAGGCTAGCAGCTCTGAGGCTTGTCACACAGTGCACCTCACTATAGGGTGTCAAATTTTAAATCCGCAAGCAAAACAGGTGCTCGGCACATCTTCAACATTAATGAAGTGAGAACACCATTGCTGAAATCCAGTGGTTTATTGCCTACTTATTAAGGGGAGGGAAGGCTCATTTTGAGTCAGTCGCTGAGTTGAGTAGCTTGAATAGTTCAGAAACGTTCAAGAAGGAGAAAGTGTCCACTGGTTTTGTGTGCCGTTAAATGCACAGAGCACCTGATGGTATCCGTAACCCCCATCACGGACTGAGAACAGGGCCGTTGGTGGCATGAGACTGTCCTGGAATTGACCGCTGCTCTGGGGTATGCATGTCGGTGTGTTTGCGAGCCTGCATGCGCGTGTGCATATTTTCTTTGTGAGACAGAGAGAGGGAAGGTCTCTTGACAGGCCGTGCTTGCATCGTCGTCCGCACTCCCGCGCGTGCGTCAGGACCTGAAGACGTGCACGGCGCGCACCACGTACTGCCTGCAGATGGGGCACTCGCTCATGCGCTTGCCACACTTGGTGCAGGTGACCATGTGACCGCACTCCAGCAGCACGCAGTCAATGGGCAAGTCCATGCAGATCTTACACAGGCTCTCCTCAAGCCGCGGAGCACCAGTGGGCTCTGCTGGGAAAACAAGAGTCAGACCGCCCACTTATAAATACAGCACAGTACATCGTCGAGACCAGAGTCCACCATTTCTAACAGAAGCGGAGTCAAGGATGAATTCTGTGGAAATGAATAAACTAAATTAACAGAGTAATATCTGTAACTTTTTTCCTCATACCCAGCCAAATTGCTATCGTATTTAAAAACGAAATCTACTAAATGCATTTTAAATTTCTTATAAGGAATGCCTATAATAAAATGATGTGCAGCTGTACCACACAAAGATAAATCTCATTAACACATGTCAGCTGTAAAAGGACTGTCGCACAAAGACGCTCGAGGAAAAACTGCAAGGAGGTTTATTTTGGGATAAAGACTCACCGAGGTTCTGAAGATCCTTCTGGTCGTTGTAGAGCCGCGTGACTCTCTCCATCAGCTCCCACTTCTCGCAGCAGCCTTTGTAGTTGACGAAGTTGCGGGCGAGGATCTCCTTGAGCTGCCGGACGCTGAGGGCCTCAATGTCCCCCACCCCGCTCAGATCGGAGAGGGAGGCCCTGCGGCTCGGTGTCGCCATGTCATCCGTGTCTGAGGACTGAGGGAGGTCAAGGGTCAATATCAGTTCGAACGGCGGCGTGTTCAAGATGCAGACCATTTTTCTATGTCCTGCTACATATGATTGATATACGTTTGGCTCCAGTGTCGGTGGCCATGCCACAGCTGTATCCAGAAGCAGCGAGTGATGTATATAAGAATTGTGCCGCACACAATCAGTAACCACAGTAAAGGGGTCAGTAGACTTGAAATAAATTTGAATATGGTGCGTTCGCAAAGGCTGTCGGAACTGCTCTTGAATACCACGCTGGGAGCGTGCGTCTGTCTACTCACTGCGACTTCAGGTTTGTTCGTTTAATGACAGATTGGGGAGCAACCAATCAAGCGGTGGGAGGACACCACAGAACTGAAAATAAACAAGTGGCCCATAATGCAACCAATAATGTTATATTGTTGACAAATTGTAGGTGACTGTGTATTGTACAGGGGGGGCTGTGAACAAGGCTGTGCAACAATTTCCACTAGTTCAGCTGGCTAGATCACCACTTTGTTTTGGTGGCAAACCCGCCATTTTGACTTTGCGAATCTGTCAAATCCTAATTTGTTTGAAGTCTGCTGAGCCCTTAACAGCACTCTGAACCTGGAGGTTCAGTACGGCGCAGTTTCAGCTGATAAAACACTTTACAGTTTTTTGTTTCTTCTCATCTTTAAACACAGTCTAGAACCACACAGGGGTCAATACACACACGACCAGAACCACCAAGGCCTACATACATGGGATCCTTAAGTATTAAGGGTGGAACCACAAAGGGGTCAAGATGTGGTCAAACACCAGGGGGTGAATATGGGGCACCAGTGCCACTAGGGAGGGGTGGGATGGGGGTATTTAATCCTTCCACTTTGTAGTTTGTTTCAATAATAAATTGAAAGTGTATTTATATGTTACTCACACAGCACTGAGCTCAGGAGATGGCTGAAACCAAAAACAAATGTGATGCAAGCAACAACAACAAAAAAAAAAAGTTATGGACATTGGGTTTTAAGCACTAAAGCAATCAGCAAACCATTGGCCTTTAAAAATCAGCGTTGCTCGCAAGCAACGACCGGGAAAGAACCATTTTATTGTCAGATTCAAGGCAATTAATTCTGAAACAATGTTACAGTCACAACCCTCATACAACAAGCATGCAAGCAGAAAGACCAGCACGAGCTTATTTACACAAACAGCCTTCACTGCCGTGTGACCTGAGAAAGGTCGGCTTCACCGGCTTCTTCCCACAGAAAAAACACACTGGTTTCAGTCATGTCGTTATTGTCCGTGATGAGAATGTCTGGCAGCTAAACATACTGGAGGTCACTGTGCACTGCAGGCATTAACGGCCAAATGCACCAGCACAGAGGAAAGAAAAAAAATGTGGTTTGGCGTGAGATCGTCATCCTGATTACCAAGAAGAGATGACACAGGAAAACCCCACATTGATGGCAATCAAAAGCAATCTCATGACATACTGGTTGTTTCCCAACAAAACAGAAAATCAAAACCATGACATTGCGAGATTATTCTGTGTTTTTGTTCCCAAATATATTTTTTATTCTAGTTGAGTGTTTTAAAACACACCTTTGTGCAATATTTATCAAATCTTAGTTAAGTGTTAGTTGCCCATTGTTGAGTGACCAATATATGTCACAATTTCTTCATATATTCCATTGATACAGATGAATCTTTACAGAAGCAACTCAGGGTGTTTTGCTCAAGGGTGTACATTCCCAGGGTGTTACCCACTATAGTTCTGCTCATCCAAACAGCTCTGCCAGATTGGATAGAGCATTTTATCATCAGTAATATGCAGAGCATTTTCATACACTATATGGCCAAAAGTATCCGGACACCCCTTGGTCTGGGGCTGTTTTTTCATATTTGGGGCTAGGTCCCTTAGTTCTAATGAAGGCAAATCTTACAATGACATTCTAGACAATTCTGGGCTTCTAGCGTTGTGGCAACAGTTTGGGGAAGGCCCTATTTCCTGTTTCAGAATAACAATGCCCTCGTGCACATAGCGAGGTCCATACAGAAATGGTTTGTTGAGATCTGTGTGGAAGAACTTGACTGGCCTGCACAGAGCCCTGACATCAAACACCTTTGGGACTGCGAGCCAGGCCTAATTACCCAACATCAGTACCTGGCCACATTAATGCTCTTCTGGGTGAATGGAAGAAAATCTCCACAGGCATGTTCCAGCATCTAGTGGAAGCCTTCCCAGGAGAGTCTGTTATAGCAGCAAAGGGGGGCCAACTCCATATTAATGCCCATGATTTTGGAATGCAACATTGGATGAGCAGGTGTCCATATACTTTTGGCCATGTAGTGCATTTCATCATGCTAGCATCAAGAATATTTTACAGCACACTGAATATACACCTACACTACCAATGTTTGATGTACTTGGCAAGACTATATACCAAATCTTGAGCTACCTTTCAGCTTCAGCTCACGGTTCCAGGGTTGGCAATGGCTTGCCAGCCCATGAAATGAACAGTCACGGAGAGGCAAACTGCACGACAGACACCAGTGAAACAGAGGCCTTCTATTGGGCCGTGCTGTACCTGGGACTCCTGCTCCCCCAGGACCTCCGTGTCCATCTCGGTGTCAGGGGTCTCCTCCTGACCGGAGTCCACTGGCGCGGGTGGACTCTGGAGCGACATTCAACACCCGCATTCAGTTAGCGAGCCGCGCTTGCCCGCCGCACAAAATCAGATTTTGTATTCCAAACTGCATGCAAGCCCTGCCACTGCTAGCCGCCGACTATATGCAAGCGCCACAGTGGCCACGGCCTACTCCACAGGCACACACACGACCTGGCGGATAGCCGCGCGGTACGCCGCTCACCTGTTCGTCGTCCTCGGCGAGCAGCTCCAGGGTGGGCTCCGGGGGCGGCGAGGGGGGAGCGGCAGGGCTGGGGGCGGCGCTGGGCGGGGCGGTGAGGGGCTGGGAGACGGCCTCGCTGCTGCCGCTGCTGCTGGGGGTTTGCTGGCCCAGCACCAGGTCCACCAGCTCCTCCTTCTCCCGGCACATCTGGGTGGGGACCTCGTGCAGGTGGAGGTAGTCACGCAGGTCCTTAACCTTCAGCCTCATCAGCTCCGTGCGGTCGAAGAGGGTGCCGTGGAAACGCTGGCACGTGTGGCACAGGCGCGGCCGCAGGTCCAGCTGCACCGAGCAGCGGCTGCAGAAGTTCTTCTTGCAGTCCACGCAGACATGCTGCGGACAGGGGAGCAGAGTAACACTGGGCACAGCCCTCCAAAACCTACTCCACAGGCACGACACACGGCACATCTGCAAATGGCTGAGAATTTACAACAAAACATTTTACTAAAGGGGCTGCTGTTAATGTATTTCATTAAAGTACCTGACCGAAGTATGTTTCACATACAGCACAACTCTTTGGAGTGTAGCTCTTCCTTTTTCTAAACTGGTCCTCGGTGAACACTGTCTGTGGTTTCGATTGCAACCATTAGGCATACATTTCACAGGTATTATCAAAGAATGCTCCCAAGACAGCTTACAAGTTTGTGGGCCCAGTATTCCGTTACTGAGCTAACAAGCATCTAAGAACAGTAAGTAAGAGTTTTTACTTTTTAATTTTTTTTTAAATTTTGTGGCACACATACTACAATGCTTTGTTATTGTGTAAAATGAGAAGCATGCTCATCATGTGGAAATACAGGCACTCCAATTCAGGTCACTGACGTCATAGAAATCACAAGCTAAACTGGTCTAAACTCTGCCAGCACTGATTTTCAGCTAGGTTAATCAGTTTACACCGTCTTGCTGCATTGGACTATATAATGGGGGGGCAGTGAAAGAAAACAGAAGTGCTCACAAAAATACTGGCCAAAGACACCAACTCAAAATCTGAAGCTAAATGTGTTTAACGCGTTAAGTCGACAAAAATATGAACCGTCTAAAGTGCCGATGGCAACTAACGTTGACCACTGGTAAAAAAATAATAAAAAATCCAGATTTCAGTCGGGAATAATTAAACAACGACCAATTTACATTGATGTTCTTTTACCGTCTTTTACCAGGATTTGCTTTTTTTAAATTCGCCGAAAGGAATGTACAGACGGGCTCTCGTGATGGACACAAAATCGAGTTCTCACCAGTGCACGTGCCATTGACAAATGCAGCTACCGCGCATGTGAAAGTGCTCAAGCACTCTGAATCATCCTGCCTGGCATAAGACTTAAAAATTGTGTCTAAAAACACCTAAATAAAAAAATAAAATAAAGAAAAAAGGTGCTGAAAACTACAAACCCACCAGCAGTCCAGATACAGCAAAAACTAATCAACCTTTTTTTCATGTTATAAAACTACAAAATGTACTCCTGACCTGTTCTGTCCCCTCCATATGTACATGGGCTATCCAGAACACTTCTGCATAGCAACGACAAGCAGTTTAATTCCCCAAAGTCCGGGCTATGTTTACAGCACGGAGAAATATGCAGTCAGTTGTCCACAACGACGCAGGCTGCACACAGGGTAGGCATGGAGACGGAAAGGGGCGGGGACGTCGCCAGCTGCCAAAAACGGCTCGTTGCAAAGAGCTGATGCAAAGCTGACGAGGAGGCAGGGTTTGTTAAGAGAGAAATCCCTGACCTAAATTTCCCTACATACAGGCAGGCCTGAAGCCACTTCCTACTTTTAATCAGAGTGAGGAGCCACACCCCACTACCCCCCCCCCCCCCCTCCCCCCCCGCGAAAGGGACCAAGGAAGTAACCTTTACCAAGACACTTGTAAATTTACCAAACACACATGCCCGATGACGCACCGCTCCGACCCTCGACCCTAAACAGGAAGACTGAAACCCTTGTGTGTTAGGGTGTGATTCCAAAGCCAGAGGCAAATTTCCTGACCGCAAACAATTCAGGTAAACTAGTAAGTTGAGTGTCTACTGCTAGAATTATGGCAGGGTTGAAGGTCACGCTAAGCAGCCTGAGCAGATTCTCTTTGAAGGTGCGAGATTACTTTTTAAGGTGCTGTGTTCAGGTTTAAGAAACTGCTACAAGCACCTGGGAATTGGCCTATATGTGGGTTGCAAAGTGTTCAGAGAAGTGTTTCCTACCAGTACAAACTACAGTACATAGGCATCAGGGCACTGTGGATGTGATACGCATGCCCGAGATAATTTTCCTACGCAGGTGGTGATTAATCTTATTTGGAGGATTACAAGACACAAGATGCAACAAGACTTTGAAAGGACGGAATTAAGAAAAGGATTTGGCTTAATTTAAAGTACCCTTATCTCACAAGTGAAACAAAGACAAAAAACATAAGTGCTTCCTTGAGCATCATTATATTGTGAACACCAGTAATAAATATTAACTTCATCTTCATAAACAAAAATCTGTGTGTGTGCTTTAGATTAACAATTAAAATGTGGCAAGATTGTGTGCTTTTCCTTTAATCATCTGCTGTTAAAACAAACATGGGGGATTTAAAAAGATCTTTACATCATTTATTGCTGTACAACATTCCAAGGATGTGTGCTTCTATATCCTTACCATTAACAAACAAATGGTCTCGCTTGGACAAATACACAGAATATGTCTGGCGATTTCAGGATAAATAACATACTGGCCAACTTGGCCCGTTCTTACCAGAATAAACTAGTAAAAAGACGTTCATTGTTTTGCAACATTCTTGGAGTAATCACCACTATCTGAGTGTATACAGCCCACTGGCCATCACAGTGTTAATTACACTACATATAGGAGGTAATTTTAGGGAAAAGTCTCTCGTAATAGTGAATACAGCGATGAGCCATATAATAAACTCAAGTTGGAAAACTGGAAAAGCAACACTTGCTTTAACTGATTACTCGAAGTCGTAAAGTGTAATGGTGGTTAGTCACATAACAGATATGCGCAGAGATGTGCCGACCGTGCCATGTAATGGAGAAACTGGGAGAATGCAGTGCAACAATAGGAAGCCACACTGGTATTAGGTGTCACGCTGTCATACGAGCCCCTTTATAACTCTTATACCTGTGCAAAGGGCAGCACAGTGAATCTGGTAGGACTGATAAGCCAAGGGCATGCTCGAGAAAACGCAGTGCGCCGTATGACGACACAACGAACGTTTATTTCAAGTTAAACGTGCAGAAACTTAAGACCAGTCAATTCCAAAGCTCTGTTACTTGACCACAAAAAAAGTTTACAGTGAAAGTAGAGACTGTTCTAGTGTTAATGGCAGTACAGTTCTATCATTTTAGGGGAGAAATCGGAAAAATGACACTGCAGATGTCTCTCTCTGACTGAAGCCCCAGATCTTTTCTTAGATCGCATTTTATTCTTTTTATTCTAAGAAACTGCAATGAAAAATAGTTGAGTGTTCAGTATCTGGTTTTACGACGATGTTTTTGTAAGGCACGAGGCTGAAATGGAGTTAACACTCCTGTATGTTTCCTCTTTGGGTGTTGTGGGACACCAACAGGTTAAACCCTCAACAATGCGATTATGGGGAGACGGTGCGACTCAGTCCACAGGGTGACGTCCTGTTTTCATTTATTATTAAATCATTCATTTTGATTATTAAATTATTTAAATTTGGAAATTAGATGGAACAATGGTGATCCCTCCTGAGCAAACACTGAGTGTACCCGTGAAGTTGTGTGTGTGGTAAACACTCCCATGGCTAGGCTTCAGGCTTACCTTTCTGGCGATGGTGTTGAAGCGGCCTCCGCAGGCCTTGCACAGGTGCTCGGGGGCAGTAGGGGAGGGACTGAACCCCGAGTTTGTGTAGACCTGGCGCCGCGTGTTGCCGTTTTGTTCCACTGTGGCAGGGGTGGTGTTCTCCAAGCAGAGCCAGCTACAGCAGGACGCCCACATGCTCCAGCCTGCCGAATCACAGGGGACAGGGTATGAAATTTACTTTTTCACCCGCTGGCCAGACTGGCTTGTGGATTCTAAAAATCACCCGCCATTTTCAACCACCAGCCACATTACCTTTTACAATATAACACAACCTGGTTGGTTACTGGCCAAAGTGGCTGCTGGAGCAAAACTCTTACCAGCCACAATCAAAATTTAATTTAAGTTAATGTCGGACCCTGACAGGGGACAAGACTGGGCTGAGAGGAGTGAGTCACGCACCCCATTTCTGCTGGGTTTACACAATGAGAAACAGAGAGCAGTGCCTTCCACACTGCCCCCTGCTGGCACCGCCCTAGAGCAGCGCCTTCCACACCACCCCCTGCTGGCACCACCCTAGAGCAGCGCCTTCCACACCACCCCCTGCTGGCACCGCCCTAGAGCAGCGCCTTCCACACTGCCCCCTGCTGGCACCGCCCTAGAGCAGCGCCTTCCACACCACCCCCTGCTGGCACCGCCCTAGAGCAGCGCCTTCCACACCACCCCCTGCTGGCACCGCCCTAGAGCAGCGCCTTCCACACCACCCCCTGCTGGCACCGCCCTAGAGCAGCGCCTTCCACACTGCCCCCTGCTGGCACCGCCCTAGAGCAGCGCCTTCCACACTGCCCCCTGCTGGCACCGCCCTAGAGCAGCGCCTTCCACACTGCCCCCTGCTGGCACCGCCCTAGAGCAGCGCCTTCCACACCACCCCCTGCTGGTGCCGCCCTAGAGCAGCGCCTTCCACACCTCCCCCTGCTGGCACCGCCCTAGAGCAGCGCCTTCCACACTGCCCCCTGCTGGCGCCGCCCTAGAGCAGCGCCTTCCACACCGCCCCCTGTAAACACCTTTAGAGTCCACCAGTGGCTTTGCACACAAACTTCCTGGAACAACCCCAAAACAGCAGCACTACAAAATTCTGGCCTGGAAACACATTGCAGCCACCATAAATTAACTGTCATATATGAATCTATAACATTGGTTTGGTTTGGTTTATAAGAGAACATAATGAGGGAGCTGTAATCCTCAGGTGTCTGAAGGAGCTACAAAGGTTTTCAATAAATAATTCATTGGCAAAGAAAAATTGTTTTAAATTATGGCAAATTTTAGCCTGTGCATGACAGGACTTTGGCCACTGTTACAGTAGCTTGCCACTGCATAAACAAGAGGCCTTTCCAGCTTGCCTGATTCCACCAGTTTTTCCAGAGACAAAATGCATCAACAGACCAATGAGCAGAGCCATAACCCAAAAGCAGACAGAATGGCCAACTGCCAGGGAACATGGAGCGGGATACTGTACACAAATACGGCATCACATCCTCCAGTAGAGGAATGCCCCAAATTCAGTCTAACCACAATGACTTTTACCCACAACTGAGACAGAAATGTAGCCAAATGTTTTCTTCCACTCTTTCATTAATGTTTTAATTACTTTTATAAAATCATGTTGGACAAGCATTAAAACATTTGACTTAAAATTTGTGAAGTAATAAGCAAGTGAAGTCAAAGCACAGTGTTCCTTGGCCGATTATGCACTATTGTCAATTCTCAAAAGTCTGGTATTTATTTATTAAAACAAGCCACAAGCTAGTGAGGCAATCATCATTACTATGTTGTATTGCTGTAACAGCCAGCGGCTGACATATGGTGCAAAGTTCTGCAAACCTTTACATGCTTGTGCGAAGTAAATTAGCATGTATGAAACCAAGTACCTGTGAAAATGAAAACCGTTTCTTCTACGGGGAGACAAGAACTGTGGATCTGCAATGATGCATCTAATTTAAAGAGTACGACTGGCCACTAACGACAGAGATAAGATTGACCATGTCAGCACTAATTGCTGTAGTCTGGCTTACAGGGCAGGCCCATGTCTTAATATGGACTAAGCTCCTTAAAGGGTTCGGTATCAGCCATCCCAAATGCAATCGCAGGAAATTATTCAACAGTGTACAGTCTGTACACACAAACTTGAGATTCACTTAGCAGCCATCTAGCAGAGCAAGTCATGTGTATTCTCTCTAAGGCATAGAGTTCCAGTGAGCAAACCCCTGCACTGTTTGCATGCTTACTACTATGGAAACCAGGCCAATGGAGATTTACTCCACCCTGTAATTGCAGTTGTGGAGACCAGAGTGGCCCTGTTGTGTACCACAATGAATACCGCATCAGGCAGGTGCCGAGGGCAATAACTGTGGGAAAATGACTTGATCCTTTAAGCGGAAATTTTTAAGTATAATTTTGGGGGACAGTGTCAGTTTCCAGACACTTAAATATTTTGTAATATCATGCTTACTCGTTTGCCTTTGTGTAGGGTGACCCACAATGCTTAATTTTTGTCATATAATAGAGGTATCCATTTACGTACCTGGATAGATTTTTTTTTTGAAGGCAAGTAACTTACTGATGCAACATGGGAGTCTAAGCCACAACTCTGAGGTGCAGGTGATGCGCCAAATGCAAAAAACAAGTTTTAACACCCATTTGAAAGCACAGCTTTAATTGGTTGTTTTTACACAACACTGCAGGTAATGATCACATACTACACGATGTGCAAAACAATGACTACAGACTGGCCCTTATTGTAAGCGCTGCACACTCCGTGGAAACGAGGGATAGCGTTAATGTATCACAGCTCAAACAATGAAAACAATGAGCGCCCTGTGCAACTCAGCACACAGCCACACACTTCTGTATGCGAATGGCCATCCCCTCTGTTCAATATTAACAGATCAAAGGTCACACGGACTGTAAAAAGGAAAGCATTTTTTGCATGTATGAGCGAGGAGGGAATTCTCGCTTGTATGTCATTCTTGTCTTTCTTCTTACAAACAGTCCCTGACGGTGAACATCTCAGCCTTAGGGCTCACACTCTTTCAGTCGATACCAAAAGTAAAGTCAGTGTGTCGTCAAACGTGCGAGAGTTTAAAATATTTTTAAAAAGTTGATCCAATTTGCTTTATCACAACAGCCCCATGAGTTTCAAGCTATTGTTTGATCACTGCAGATAAGTATAACTGACTTAAAGACGCCTTGAGGGTTTGGATCAGTCCGTTTACTACCTAGCATAACGTACTAACAAATGATATAAAAGAGAATCTCGTGTTTGCACGTTTGTTTACAACGCTGCACATCGTGCATGATTGCCGTTTTTACAGGTTTTACTTAAATCTAATACCTTATACTAACGTTATATGTTGGTAATGTTTTCTTGATAGAGTTAGTTTAAATGCTAATCAGGTTAACCCTAACTCAACAAATAATTTTGTTCTGGAAGGTAACTTAGTTAAATGGTTGAATGGCTTTAACTTAACATTAACGTTACGTGATATTTCCTTGTGTCGGAAAAGAAGTGAACAACACCCATCAAAAGTTTCAAAACTTACGAAACGTTGTTGAACAGTCGAACCGAGCAACTAAATCGACACGTATTAACGTGCTACTAGTTAGCTAAACAGCTAAAAGAGATAACGTTAGATATAATTTAATCAGCATTTTCTTTGAATTGCTTAGAGACGCATCTGATGCCTCATTGGCCAGCTAGCTAATTAGCTAACGTTATAGCTAAAGCTGGCTAACATCACGGTTACAAATTAACGTTACACCACAAATGAAAGATCCCAATTCACTGTTCAGTTACGTTAACGTTACATAATTGTTTAGCTAAGTAGTTACTTCAACATTTTACTTAGTTGTGTCGTTGAGCATGTTATCTGTAACAAGGATTCAGTTTATTGAAGTTGTTCTACTTGACTAGCCACACATTTTCTTTTGGGAAACTCCAAGGCTAACGTTAGCTAGCTAGATAGTGTCGTTCGCTAAACAATGCTCGGACTTTCGTATTAACGGTAGCTCGCTAATTAACTTAGCTATATCTAGTCAGCGAACGTTAGTGCTAGCTATAAAAAAATGCATATTTCAAACGAGGGAGCAAGTCAACTAGGCTAGAAATTCTGAAGTGAATGAACACTTACCTTTGTCAACAGACAACGTGCGCTGTAAACTTATTAGTTCAGTGAAGTTTTTAAACTGCTCTCAGCTAAACACGGAAGATGAAGCGAACACCCACATCAATGACTACACTCACAGTTCTGTGGACTACACTACACGTACGCCAACCTCGAACCCCCCCCCCCCCGCTTCCATCACCTGACGTCACACCCCCGTTGTTAATTCATCACGACAGACTGATGCCCGAGAGAACCATGATGAGCGCGCACGTTTCATGAGACAACTTTGGCGGAAACACGCACGCAATAATATTTGGTGTACGGGAAATACGCCCCCAAGAGTGACTGTCATTAACAATGACGCGTTTAGTGATATTGTTTAGTGTCGGTTTCAGTATGACAGGAACATCTACATTTTCTTCCGTTCATGTCCATGTGCCACGTTTCTTCTTATTCTGAAATACTGTACTAAACAGTAACAGGGCTCAGCTCATACAACATAAAACGGTGATACAACCTGCTCTTATCATGCCATTGGGTATTAGATAGGCGTATCAAAAATAATGAATTAGCATTTGATACAAGTAGTTGTGGGCTAATAGATTGTAACAACAACGTTTCTAAGAGAGACTATTATTATTAATTTATTTGGAAGTACTTACCATGAACACAGTAGTCAACGTGTTCAGTAGGAACGTGTAGGCGATGCATGTTAGCCTACATTATAAATGAACAACCGCAGGGTATTACCGGGGACTTTAAGTTCTATTCTAGACTTCACATAAAGCTCTTTCTAGCCTTTTGTAATGGTGCAAAAATACAGGCTGGAAGTATTCGATATAATTTGCATCATTATTAGCATATTGGGTGCATATGTTCATGTCTGTGCTGCTGTGAGCTGTGACAGCTCTCAAACGCTAGCACAGTTCGACTCCTGCAGCAGAAATAAAACTGAAATAGAATTATATGATCAGTTATAAAGATGTCCTTTTTATCGTGACAGTAAGTGATTACACTAACTTTTACGTTGCTGATATCAAGTCTCGCATAAATAAAATACTGAGAAATGTCGCCCATGCACAGGGCCTAAAACCAAATAGGCTTTCAAACAGGGGCTCCCGGTGTGTGATACAAGATTATTTGTAATGTTGTTATCTGTTAGACCACCACCTCCTGCTAAATAAGAAACTTGGTGGAACGAAAATGGTCCCTCCCAGATATTTCGTTTTAGTGATCAGAATGCAAAAGATTGCCATAAAGCTAGCTGTCGTGCTAGCAACCTTACCTGTGTGACCTGGAGCAAATCCTCGCTGTCATGGCTGTCTCTTGCGTCTGTATTCAATTCAATGTTAATCTACAAATATATAATGTAATGATACACAGTATCAAATACTGCTTATTAAATTACTATCTGTAACTGTTTTCAAATTGCAGCCATAATTGCAGCTAGGTTGCGGTGGAGGATATCTATGGTGGTGGGCGGCTCCACTGTGCAGGATGTGATGTCATTCAAGCGCCAGTTGTTTGGTTCTTCTTCGCGGTGGTGGCGGGAAGCAGCTTCTCATCTGTAAGTAGCGAGGGTTCGACTGGAGCTGAAGTATGGATATCGAAATGAAAGAAACTGAAGATTCCGCACAACCTCAAGCAGACATACAATCAAAGAAGGAGGAGGCTCCAGGAAAAGGGTCAGGCACTGCATATGAGCTACCATGGTAAAGTTACTAAAGTTGTTTTTTTTTCCATTTCCATGACATTCCATGACAGCGCGTTATCAAGGTAGCTAATGTTATTACGTTAACTGGCTAGGTCTTGCCACTGCACTGGAAATAGTTTTCAGAATAACTTTGATTTGTAGTTTTATATCCACGATCTGCATCGTGCCTGCTTGTTCGGTGGGAATGAGCGAGGTTCAGCTTGGATTAATATAACCTGTCTAGGTAACTATGATAACAGCGATGCTAAACTGGTTTGCTGTCAATAAACGCTTGGTGTTCCCAGTGTAGCTAATTGCTGCCATGTAATAGACAATGCACAAGGCAAGCTTATTTTGTTGGCCACTTGATTGTTCCTTTAATTATGGCAGGGTGGAAAAATACAGACCCTTGAAGTTGAATGAAATAGTCGGGAATGAAGACACTGTCAGCAGATTGGAGGTAGGTTTAGCAGTTTATCATACAGATGGTTAGCTTAATAGTAAGGTTGATTTGGTTTCAGTTTTTCTTATCATTTGCAATAAATCGTGTGAATCCCGCTAAACTCAGCATCAATGACACCTGAATTAACGGCTCCCTGAATAATTATTTCAGGTGTTTGCAAGAGAAGGAAATGTACCCAACATCATCATAGCAGTAAGTGTGTTCCTTACTAAATCATGGGAAAAAAATATTTGTGCTGTGGAAAATACATACAGGGCTATCATTTTCATTAAATAGTATTTTTATCTTCAGTAAGAGATTTTTTCTTTATCATTTTTTGTCTGTAATATTTGCTTGTAGGGTCCCCCTGGAACTGGGAAGACCACCAGTATTCTGTGTTTAGCTCGAGCTCTTCTTGGTCCAGCGATGAAAGACGCAGTGCTCGAACTCAATGCCTCCAATGACCGGTGAGCCATAATCAATGGTCTGTTCTGAGTAGATCATTGAGTCTGGGCAACCATTGCAAAGCTTTCGGGAAAATATTTGGTGCAACGTGAGAAGGCCTAACCTCTGCCCCAATTTTTAATTCCTGACATTTGTGACATTTATCAGATCACTGTTATACTTTTGTAATCTGACCACAAAAGAATGCCAAATGAATAGGGTCTTGAGGTCCAGAAGATGAATATGGTTGTGAGACCCAGTCAAAAAATGACAGGCATTACTAAAAATTTTCATTTTGTGTTCAAAGTATGTAAACAGAGCTGTCCTCTTGGCATGGATTTAAGGACATCAAATGTGATTAATTATAACATAACATTCAGAATGTGCTGATATTGATTCATTTATGCTTCAGTGAAGATATTGTTCTTTATCAATAATCCAGTTTAAGGCATTATTTTCCGCATTAATTTAAGTGCACCTTGGCTTGGGATGCATTTTGTTTTTGCATTTCATGTAAAAGTACATAAATAAAACATTCATATGAGCTGGTTTTAAAAACACTATGCAGTAAAATTAATGGTTATTTTAAGCACTCACTGTAACATTAAATATTTGCACACTTTAACTATAGAATCTTGCTAAATTTGTTTTTGTATTGCATTTTTCCAGAGGAATTGATGTTGTCAGAAACAAGATCAAAATGTTTGCCCAGCAGAAAGTGACTCTTCCAAAAGGGCGACACAAGATTATCATTCTGGATGAAGCCGACAGGTAAACCAAATTGGAAATAACCCCGATACCTGATGTGACGGCAGAAACTGACTCACTGTATGGGTGTCTTTGTGTGTTTAAAGAGTAAGCCTGGGAATGTGCTGGGATAGGAGGTCTGAAAGAATTAGTAAATCTGCACAGTGAGGACAACCAACCTGTGTACCCTGTATGTCCAATAAAACAATTACACAGGGGGTTATTTGATACCTGTCAATGTTTTCTTTGAAACGCTATTTAACCTCCATGTAGATGCATGCTTTAAATTACAAAATGGTAGTTTAATTTGCTCCTCATGTTTATGGAAAACATTCCATGGTGGTCTGGTACTCAGGTGAAAAAACTTGCTCACTGTTGACAACTGATTGGTTGTGGGTGCCTGATACCTTGTTGGAGAGAATCTGAGGAACTCTGGTTAAACCCACCTAACCTATTGACAGGATGAGGCTGATTGTGTCCTGTCATTGTGAACTAGTAATCGTAGTCCTCTAATGACTTGACCGAAGAGCAAGCATGGGACTACAGGGTCCAGCATGCACTTGTGGCGAGCGTGCTTACTGACCGAGCTGCTCGGGAAACTTAACTTTATTACCGTGCTCCCCAGCATGACGGACGGAGCCCAGCAAGCCCTAAGGAGGACGATGGAGATCTACTCCAAGACCACACGCTTTGCTCTGGCCTGCAACGCCTCTGATAAGATCATAGGTGAGCATTCCGGCAGTGCAAAAGGAGGAAGTACAGAAGAAGTATTCCATTTAAATTTTTATTCTTTAACAATAGGCTGCAGTGCAGTGCAGTCATACTCTGATCCTACGCTTCAGTACATTGAGTTTTCTGACTGTTTTAATAACTGCAAATCTCAGACTTGGGAGGGAGGATTCATTTAGTTAATTTCAAGGAGCGATTATTTGAATTGAGTGGTTCCGTTCTAAGAGTCCTTTTTAGATTGTGGTCAAAGAGGACCAGGTTTGGGCTACATTTAAAGCACAACTGAAGTTTGGTAGAACTTTGAGTTGTGTAGTTACCTGGCCATGATATGAGTCCAAATGGTGGTGAAATATGTTTGTTAGTTGCTCTGTGCTCCCCTGGGGTGATAATCCAGAATAGGGTATTTGTCGCTCTCCATTCACTTCTACGTGGCAGCTAAAACGGTCTCAAAATGACACTTCTAGCACGTATACGACCAGGAAAGAAGCGGATTCTGTCAATACAAAAAATAGCCAATAGCCATATGTATTTTTTTGTGTGTAATGAAAATTATTTATAAAGTACTATTTTCTTCAATGTTGTTAGCAAGCTACCAGAAAAGACTACCAAAATGTTGGCAGGTCGGACCATAGACATATATAGTACTAGGAACGTATGCTTCTGTGGAAAATTGGACCAATGAGTGGTTTCTGAGATTCTGATGCATCGGCGCATTAACACTATTTCTGGCACAAGAACATAGCATACCTACCGGATCTACGTTACAAATAAAATACGAAAAAGCAAGAAAATGGCCATTGATTAATAAAAAATAAATAAATACGTACGAGGACTGGTTATTGTTTGTATTGACAGAATCCACTTCTTACGCAGTCATATATGTGCTAGAAGTGTCATTTTGAGACCGTTTTAGCTGCCCCATAGAAGTGAATGGAGAGCAACAAATACCCTATTCTGCATTATCACCCCATGGGAGCACAGAGCAACTAACGAACATATTTCGCCACTATTTGGACTCATATCATGGCCAGGTAACTACACAACCCAAAGTTCTACCAAACTTCAGTTGTGCTTTAAGCTGTTTTTTGTTTTGATGGTGTAGAACAGAATGTGCACACATGTCCGCCCACACTCAAACACACACGCAAGCAGGTACACACACACACACACACACACACACACACACACACACACACACACACACACACACACACACACACACACACACACACACACACACACACACACAGACACTCACAGTGGCGTAACGTCGGCTGTAAAATAGGCCTTCGGTAACCTTACCTTTATACGGATATTACTCTCAACCTGTTTCTACTTATAGTTCTTAATTATCAATCAAGCAATTCAATAACTGAATAACAAACATCAATGAATATATCAAGTTTTTCTGTGCTAGTATTTTTCTTTGCGTCATAAAATGGGTAGCACTTAAATATATGTAGCGACGGTCTGCGCGTTGGAAAAAGTGGGGATTACTTGTTTCCGTTTATTTAGATTCAGTAGCCTAACAATCAATCCATTCATTCTCTGAATAATCAAGACCAATTTGTAGCCTATAATGATTTAGAAATGATAACGACAAAGAGACAACTTAAGATTGTTTAACAAGGATCAGGCAATAATCTGAATGCGTTAAAGAATGTAATTAATTTTAAGACGACACTAAAATTAGTCAAAGCGATTTAAACATTAGAAAGCATAAATTTAAAGAGGAGCCTCTTAAGTGTCTCGAATCATTGAGAGCAGCGCATAATACAGGCTAGAAATACTCATTTACGAAAATCTACGTTGAACATTTAAACATGGAGCATTTAAAAGACTTAAAAAATCTTTGCATGATAACACAACATCATAAATGTCGATATACAAAAATGCAACACAAGTTTATGTTGCACAGAACAATAATGCTATCTCAAAATAACTTGGTAGCCTAATAATTTACTTCTTGTTCTTGGTTATTGAGTGAATCAATTATTTGATTGACAATCAGGAAAAGTAAACGGAAACAGATTGAGAGTGATCATCCGTTAAAGGTAAGTTTACAGAAGGCCTAGTTCTACTCCCACGGTACGCCACTGGACACTCACGCACACAGATGGCAGTGGAGTGTATCTGCGTGTAGGCTCCTGGTGATCGCGTGTCTCTCTGCTCAGAGCCCATCCAGTCCCGCTGCGCGGTTCTGCGCTACACAAAGCTGAGGGATGAGCAGATCATGATGAGGCTGATGGAGGTTGTGGAGAAGGAGGGCGTGTCCACCACCAACGATGGCGTGGAGGCCATCATCTTCACCGCACAGGGAGACATGCGACAGGTTTGCCCTTTCACACAAAGAAACCTACAGCCATTTACATCTCAGACTTGGGGCAGATACTTCATTTGAGATCCTTTGTCCCTTTTGGACGCATTGGAATATCTGCAGATTGTCAACTTGTTTTAACTGAGACACTTTTGTTTTGCCAATTTATTATTAAGGAAAAAAATAAATAAATCAATAAATAAAGGCATCTCCAATCCCACCCGAATTTGGAATGTCCAATTTGTGAACTATGTACAAGCGTGCTCATATACAGATGCTCTCATTTGCACAAGTATTCATACCCTTTGTTTTAACATATTTTTAAAGTATCATATTTAATATTTGGTCGCATATCCTTTGCAAACTGTTACTTCCTGAAGTCTGTGACCCATCAACATCAAAAGACTCCCAATATCTTATTTTCAGGTACTGTTACAAGCGATACTATAACCTCTCTGCATTTGAATTGATCTCTGTGGGAATTAGGGGGTGAGACTAGATTCAGCTGCAAATTACACTGGAATAGTATGTAACACATGGCTGGCTAAATGGCTGTAAGTCATCAAAGGTCTGAGCTATCGAACGAGCCCCAAACCATCACTCTGTTGCCAGATATGGAGTAGATGTGGGTGGATCACTGCAAGGGTTATTTCTCCTGACTCATTTTCCTATAGAACTCTATGGGGGAAAAAGTCAGGAGAAGAAACCCTTAAAGTGATCCATCCACATCTACTCCATATCTGGCAACAGAGTGATGGTTTGGGGCTCGTTCGATAGCTCAGACCCTTGATGACTTACAGCCATTTAGCCAGCCATGTGTTTCATACTGTTCGTGTAATTTGCAGCTGAATCTAGTCTCAATCTCTAGATTGATGAGAAAAAATGGCAATTTTATCCATTTGAAATTAAATCTACAACTAAATAAAGTGCAAAAAGTGAAGGGGTCTGAATACTTTCTGAAGCCACTGTACGTCCCCTGCTGCTGCCTCAGGAGAATGAAGACATCTCCAGAAAGCCAACAGGGGTCACTAGAGCAATGAACACAGCTATCCGTACATACTGAATCACTCCCATATATCTCTTGGGCAACGCAGGGTCGAATTTGATTTGAGACTGGTGTTCACTCATGCGCCGCAATTGGCAGCTCAAGCAGCCCCAGTTTTTCCAATATTTTCAGTAAAATTCCATTTTTCTATGATTATAAGTTTAGGTTAGTAACCTGTTTCTTTGAAAATGCTGTTTACAAGAGTGTTATCCAATTTTGCCAGCATCTAAAGAGAGAATTTCAGATATGCATTTGAGAAAAATAGTGGCAAATATCAGTTGTTGTTAAAATGCAAGTTTTGTTGAAATGGGCTGGGAATCCTGGTACAATTTAATACCAATATTGTTGTTTTACTTCTTTTACAAACAGGCTCTGAACAACTTGCAGTCCACAAATTCTGGATTTGGATATGTCAACAGTGAGAATGTGTTCAAGGTATGCCGATGGCGCTGTTCACCTCATACATCAATGCACTTCCATTCACAGTTCATACCTCTTTACTGCTAGCTACCTTTGGAAATTAAAGTAATTGAATGTTACAAATTGGAGGTAATTGTATAACTCAAATTATTCCTCGTTTACTGTACATATAGCTGAAACTGGTTACCAGTCTTCTCAAAACGTTTTAATAATAATAATTAAAATAATGTCCTTTAACTGGCATACCAAGAAGAAATTCCCATCAGAAAATTACACTAAGTTGAGTTGGTTAATAATATTGGGTTAATCCTATCTAATTGTCGCACTTGTCTATTACAGCACGTAATACACTTGCTAAAATATAAATATATTTGTTCTATATTACGTTTTCTACCCGTGTGGGATATTTGGCGGAGATTCTCTTGGCTGGAGAAATGTACCTGCTATAAAATATGATTGTGGGCAGAATGGGACAGCTAGAGAATAGGGGAAAGCTGGTGGTCTTTGCACTTCCAGGGGAACCCTACAAGCAACCATTACAGACAAAAATAAGACAAAGAAAAAATATCTTACTTAAGATAAAAATACAAAAATACTACTTAAAGACAGTGATAGCCCTGTATGGAAGTGAGTGGTTCTGGTGAAAGGTCCTAAACGATGTGTGGAATTTGTCTTTTGCAGGTTTGTGATGAGCCTCATCCTCTGCTGGTGAAAGGCATGTTGGAGCATTGTGTCAATGCCAACATTGATGAGGCCTACAAGGTACAACTAATTAGTTTATTTTTTATATTCATCAGCAGAAGATATTTCTGTGGGTCTGCCTCAGTGATAATTGATTTACGGCATTACCGTGGCAAATTATTCCGTGTAGAATGTGTATGGAGAATCCTCTGTTAGATTGTGTTACTTTGGGTGTAAAATGAGGTGTGTTCAGCTGTTGCACCGTTCACTGGTGGTGAAATTTGAGCTCGGGCAGAATTACGCCACAGACCCTGATCACGGACTTCACTACCTTTCAGCACTGGTACACACCATTGCTTAACTATGACCTATTGAACTCCCTCCCCCACAAGGTCATCGAGCAGCTGTGGTCGCTAGGGTACTCCCCCGAAGACATCATCGGTAACATCTTCAGAGTTTGCAAGACCTTCCAAATGCCGGAGTACCTGAAATTGGAGTTTATCAAGGTGAGAACCAGGCTTCTCGGGATGAGTCTAGGTTTTGTGTCTGTTGTAGGAAATGTTCTGCCAGGGAACACATAGCTCCACTCTTTAACAGCAGGGAACACATAGCTCCATTCTTTAACAGCAGGGAACACATAGCTCCACTCTTTAACAGCAGGGAACACATAGCTCCACTCTTTAACAGCAGGGAACACATAGCTCCACTCTTTAACAGCAGGGAACACATAGCTCCACTCTTTAACAGCAGGGAACACATAGCTCCACTCTTTAACAGCAGGGAACACATAGCTCCACTCTTTAACAGCAGGGAACACATAGCTCCACTCTTTAACAGCAGGGAACACATAGCTCCACTCTTTAACAGCAGGGAACACATAGCTCCACTCTTTAACAGCAGGGAACACATAGCTCCACTCTTTAACAGCAGGGAACACATAGCTCCACTCTTTAACAGCAGGGAACACATAGCTCCACTCTTTAACAG
Source organism: Synaphobranchus kaupii (assembly GCA_029718625.1). Taxonomy (NCBI): domain Eukaryota; kingdom Metazoa; phylum Chordata; class Actinopteri; order Anguilliformes; family Synaphobranchidae; genus Synaphobranchus; species Synaphobranchus kaupii. The sequence continues at coordinate 28,993,406 of CM056389.1, read as the reverse complement.
GCTGTAGGATCTATCAGTTTTTGTTCTTTCCCATCTCTTAAATGTGAAATTGAACTTGATCATGTTGAAAATGAGGTGAATTCATGATGCAGGGGGAACACATCCATGGCAAACAGAAATGCATCTTTAAAAGCTGTAAGGGTTAGGCCTTATGGAATCGCATGTCCTTGCTTTAACCAAAATACCATTTAACAGCCAGTGTTCGAATTACCCCGAAGCTTTTGGAGGTGCCCACCCACAGTGGTGTAGTGCTTTTTTTTTGCCGGAGCGCAGTATTTCAATATGACGTCATCAACACAAACCTGGCTACCCGGCAACCGATAAGGCTAGGCTATATTAATTCACAGCACAGATATATTTACCTGCCATAACTTTGCAACAAAGTAAACATTTTGAACGCACGTCTTCAAGAACCTGTATGTTTTTTATCCTGTACAAATTAGAGCAGCACATCGTTTTATTTTAGCGCACTTTCGCTATCACGCATCTCACTTTCTTTTCCATTTTTCTCGTCGTTGTTTGACCTTTTTGTAAAACTAAACTTTGTTAAGTCTATTTGTTTCCGTTTCAACATTTTTTATTCATTTTCATCTGACGTGACTTTGCACGCCTAGCACACAGACGACTTTCCCGCAACCAAACAACACCCGACCAAGTGCGATCCGATAATTATGTCTGCTAAACAAAAGCAGTCCCCCTAGTGGTGTGGCTGAACATTACATCCACTTATTTTCATGACAGATAAGTGCCGGTGACTCGTAGAAATAAGAAATAAATGGGCGCACCCCCGAACTTTGTATTTTCATCGATCTAGGTATGCCATGTCCAGAACTAGGTATGCCGGGCATTCTCGGGCACCAGCGTAATTCGAACCCTGTTAACAGCATTGCCTCATCTTCTATTGGGAAACTGTTGTATTTGTTTGAGCAAGCCATGACTTAAGATGAATATTTCTGAAAAAAGGCATCATGTGGACTTTACGGTTCTATGCTGTGCGTTAATCTCACCCTCTAGTTACCGTTGTGCTTCTTTCAGGAGATTGGCTACACTCACATGAAGGTGGCAGAGGGGGTCAACTCACTGCTACAGATGGCTGGGCTCCTGGGCAGACTCTGTGCCAAGACAGCAGCTCCTGAGGCTAGCTAAGCCCCACCCACATTGGAACCTCCCATTGGTTCGTCCTTCTGTCTCCTCCCCTCATTGCACCAAGCATTCTTTACTCTTGCCTTATGGGACGGTTTGAGTGTCCCGTCCACTTGAGAGTGGCGCCATCTAGTGGCCACTGCTGACTCCCACTATAGTACAAGGAACTGTAGTTGCCGAGGTGCATGCAAAAACATTTAAGTTGGAGTTTGCAAACAAAGGGTCCATTATGTAGAGTACTGGTGTGAAAAAAGACTGTATGTAATGCTGTAATGCTGTGGCCAACTATCCGTGCAATTTCGTGATGAAACTTACAATGCTTACATTTTTCATGAAAAGTCAATAAAAGTTTTCACAGAAAAGGGAAGTGAGAGAAGTACAGATCTTTCTGTGTTTTTATGCATTTGTGACTGTAGCTGTTTAATATTAAACCACTTATTATTTGAACTGGTTTATTTAAGGATAAAAAAAGTGAAAAAAGCACATTTTAATTATATATATATATATATATATATATATATATATATATTTTAATTATATTTTATTCTGAAAATAAAGAAGTTAGGGGTGTTATGGGGCCAGTTCCAGCACTGGACCAAGGTCCTCGTTGACTGACCATTTATAATTTAGCAAAATGCATCATTCATGGTAACGGGCTTTACTCAGAACATGGACACCAATCTCCTGATGAGGAACAAGATGAGACTTGCATTTACACTTATGTGTCACTGAGTCGACAGAGAAAAATGATTTGAAACTGCAGTCTTGCTCATTACACTCAACAGCTGGCAGACCAGTCCCAGATCAGTTCTGCAGTATCTACAGTAGTAATGTACATGTCTTGTGTTCCTCCAGGATGTATATACACTCTTTTCAAAGTATGTTGCCTATCAGTACCACACAAGATTTTCAATCGCTTGGATCTCTTCATGAAAACTGGCTTGCAATATCTTGGACTGGGGAGGCACGATGTCAGGTCTTATTTTAGCTTTCGGTGTTCACGTAATCTGGCTCATCTGAAACACACAGATATACAATGTTTGATTTATTGTTGGGTACAGATTATGTAATCGATAGTTCTGTACAAGTCAGAGAAGAGGAAATGTACACACCTTCCTGTTCTTTCATTTCCTCCAGGAAGCTGGTGTTTTCATAATCTGAATGATCTGCAATGATAGAAATTTGAATGGCATCTCATCCTTCAAACCCGTGTATCTTAAACCATACTAATGCATATTAAATGTACATGCTTGTTGAACTATTTAATAAGGTAGAATATTTCATTTTTATAACCTTTGGAATACAATAAAACGCACATTCTATAGAATTTATGTAAAAGAATGAAGATGTACAAACAACGTAGAAGAAAAATGCAATTTATAAGTGACACCATGGCTATTGTGTATGGTTTAAAAACTTAAAAACCCAAAAATGACTTGACAATAACAATTCAGATGAAATTAAATTAATACAAATTTTTCTATTCAAAGAAATCTGGACGGTAAGTAAAAGTTTTAACCTTTTACAAAAGGGCTCACCTGAGTCTTGACTAATTGCAGGCTGCAGAGTAGGGAACACATTTTCATATGAGTACGAGTCCTCATCTGCCAGTAGGGAACAAACGAACAATAATAAAACATTGGTGTGGCTGCAAAACCGAAGGCGCTGGGCACTTACTAAAATAAGCCGTAGCTTTATGTATATGTCGTAGTGCTTTTAGGATATATCACATATGTGTGCGTGTGTAAATGGCTAAATTATGAGACGCAAGACTTAATTGCTGAACAAATACATTTTTTAAACCATTCTGTTCTGATAGGGTAATGCTTTTGCCTCACTTTTGATGAACAAGTATGTGTTGTGTGTTGATTTCCTTTGTTTAGCTGAAGGTAAAATGTCGCACATCTTATGTAATAGCCTCTGTAGCTTGGTGGGTTGACATCCCTCTTACTCAGATCATACTGACTGAGAGGATGTCGTGTGACCTGACATTTGATTCTGACCGCCGTTAGAGCTATACCGAGCTGCTATTCCTTCAAAGAGCGGTTGCAAATAGTTTCGATTTAGCTCTCATACTGGTCTTGTGTAAGTAAATCAGCCGTTACATTGCCAAACCCATAAGAGCGAAGAACCAAACCAAATTCTTCTGAAGTTATAAAGATGCATTCTGTTTTCTTTGATATCATTTACTTTACCTTGTACATGGATGCACTTACCTGCGGCAAAGTTAGTCAGAGACGTGCACCTGTTTACTTACCCTCGTCTGCATCGGCTGTTGTTACATTCTGGTAGACCAAGTTTGGAATTGGGTTTCTGTTAAAATAAGACGGGTGTCTAATATATTACCTTCTGAATGTCTGTAGAACAAATGGAGATTTTACAGTATGATGCATTTTAGATATGAATGACTAAAAAAGAGAACAAAAAGATTCAAGGCATCCTTTAAAAGTGGATCCACAGTAATAATAAATGGTTTCTTTTGCTTCTGATACACACACTGCTGTGATGTAAAGAGATCGGTGTGCTCATATCACCGACGTAATGAACCTTGTGGCTGATGGTGCAGTTATGAATGGATTTGAATGGATAAACAAGTGAACTTCTGAGCTGAATTTCTGTGGGATATAACAGGTCTCTTATCTGGATGTTTTCTCCTACGTATACCCCAACACATTTACCCCATACACCATTTACCCCATACACCATTTACCCCAACACATTTACCCCATACACCATTTACCCCATACACCATTTACCCCATACACCATTTACCCCATACACCATTTACCCCAACACATTTACCCCATACACCATTTACCCCAACACATTTACCCCATACACCATTTACCCCATACACCATTTACCCCAACACATTTACCCCATACACCATTTACCATGGGGTTCTTTTCAGTGTATAGTGAACCAGCTAATGCTATTTCTCAGGTTTCGCTCATAAGCAAAGCATTGGCGAGCGTGAGCCACAAGAAAGCTACAGCTTACAGCAACCGAAAGGAACACGCAGCCATGCATCCTCAATACAAAACGCTATTCAATGCTATACAGCAATGCAACCAATGCAAGATCATCTGAATAAAGGGCAATACAGTACTTACACATACATGCAGTCCAAACCCAGTTCAGCTAAAGTGAATGGAGAGAGAAGAGTAATTTGACAATATCCTTAAAAAAAGCATGATGCATTATAGAGCATTAACACATATTCAGCGATACTATCACAACTATGAAATAAACCACACAGCATGATTATGATTACATTGCGTGGTGCTGTTTAAGGACTGTAGAGCAGCTACTTACATTTGGGAACATTTTGATAGCTGGCTTGGTCTTCAGCAGCTAGTGATGAAATAAAAATAGATGCATTTGTATTTGTCGTTGAAAACAAGGGAATGGGGAAGCGTCTGTACGTCACAAAACATGCATTTTTAGTTCTATGCAAAATTTACAGGTGCAGGCCAAGGCTCTTTCAAGTCTTACAAACACTGAACTGATCCAGAAGATTTTTAACTCCATGACTATATAGCCCCCACTCTCTTGCATCTTCTGGTAGTAGTATCTTACTGGAGTTTTGGCTTCTCAAAATCTCAGCCAAACTAAAATGCACAACAAAGCAAACACTGGTTTAATAATTCAGGTTGAATAATTCAGGTGGAAATAAGTAAACTTTTTCCATCAGAATCTTGAAATCCAAAACAAATGCATCAGTCAAAGACACTTTTTAATTTTTAATTTTGTGTTGGATTTAAATGATGTTTACCTGCTGGTGTAGCACAGATCACTTCAGGAGACTCCCTAAAATAACAGTCAAAGCATTTTAATTTCCTCTTATTGAAAATCATTAATAAATCATATAATAAATACACTGGCATTTCTTACAAAACACTGTGTTGGAATCACAATTGACAGTCGCCAATTTTATAATTCCAATTTTTGGAAAGGAATGGCTTCGGAAAATTTTGATAACGAAAAGGGACAGATAGGGAAGACTTTTGTCTTTTGAACACTCCTGAATGACAATATATAGCTGTGCTGTGCACCGTAATGTATGGCAGTTTAATGAAAGTGCTGATTGATGGAACCTGTGGAGTTGGTACCGTGGGATAGGGGGTAGGTCTCTCGGTGCCTCATTCAGTCGGACTGGAAAAAATCAAGTGGAGGCAAAAAAAAAAAAGAAGAAGAAAAAAGTCAGAGACAAAAGGTCAAAAGTGTGGCGGTGAAGAAACCCAACGAGGCTAATTATATCATTACATATCATAACAGTATCTGTAGTTTGTTCCGCCGAATTGATCTTTGTGTCTGTATGTGTGCAGCTCATGGTACATGTAGTCCCTAGTTTCAGTGCAATCTAACTGTTACCTTGCAAACCCCTTTTGTGATTTTGTGATATATTTTTGGATTGGGGACGATCACTTACAAATATATGTTTGTGGAATGGAAGGGAAAAAGTAAAGCAGGAGGCCATGACGGGTGAATGACAGTTTAAATGTAGTGTTAGTGACAGTTTAAATGCAGTGTTTGTGTACAGGTGCTTTAACCCAACGCAGTTAACTGCACTGGGTAAAAAGGAGGAATTAATGCAATGTATCATTATGAAATTATGCATATATTTTGTGCCTCAATTAATTGATTAATTAGATTAAGTAGAGCATGAAACTGCAGCTAATACTATATAGAAACCTTTGAGCTTGTTATTTCTATTTGTCACCTTAATTACGCCTGCTTATAAACTTATTTTGCATGGTGCTGTGATCATTTTATGTTTTGAATATTTTATATTTACTTATTTTTTTATTTACTTATTTTATTATGTTTTATATTTATTGCAGGCCCTGTCATCTCAAACTACTGTTTAAAAAAAAAGAAAAAAGATTCATAATTAGTGTATTCCTCACCATGTGTGTTGTGGTATCTTTGTGCCCCTCGGGGGAAATGAAGATTTATTAATTGATTGGTTGATTGATTGCTTACCGGTTTTGGATCGTATTACAGTAAATCTCCGACCTTCACGGCTGAAAGAAAAGGTACAATTACCAGCAAGTGATTCATATCAATAACATCTTCATCTTTCTTCACAAAATGGTGAAATTAATGTAAGTGTAGGAGTGATTCACTGGTAATTATGGTACTGGTGTGGTGGTGGGGGAGCCAGTCCACAGTAAGAAGAAAATGAGTGAGAAACACAGACCACGTCCCATGAGCACTCAGTATCAGATTTATAGATTTATTCTTCGCTTCTCTTAGCTTAGCTTCTTATTCTTAGCTTCTCTTAGCTTAGCTTCTCTATTCTTAACTCTTTGTATTTACATAGTTACACATATTCTGATTCAGATCTGCCTGATAAATACTGAACTCTCACTTAGTATTCTCTTCTATGCTTTCTTCCAAGTAATGACTGATCCATCTGTGTTACACAAATCGTAGCATTGCACTTACACTAGTTCCTGGTGATAAGTGACGTTTTCTTCACGAATAATCCCTGCAGAAGAACAATACAGATATTTTGCAATTTGCCCAACTTTAATGTCATTTTATCCTCGAATGTCATGTTTGTTTTAGGGTGAGTACACAATTTTTCATTATCTTAGACTTAAGTATATAAAGTATATATATATATATATATATATATATATATATATATATATATATATATATATAAACCCCCCTCAGATGATGTGTGGGGAGTGTTCTGGCACAAAATGGCTGCCGTGTGCCACCCAGGTGGGAGCTACATTTTGGTGGCAGTTAAGGTAGTAAGGCACCAAGAAAGTTCCAACAGTATCTGCAAGGTGCCGGAAGACAAAGAGTAAAAGAAATTAGTCACTGGGCATTTTAGCAAAATGGATGGTACTCACTAGGTCTCTTACGGCAGCTTACACACATGGCACACAGGACCCCTATGGCCACCAGTGATGCCACAGCCAAGCCAGCTTCCTGCTGGCTAAAGAGGACTGTCATACCCTAGTGAGGAAAGAGGGAGGAAGGCAGCTGCAGCATTTATCAGTGCATTTGGCCAAACGCATCTGAACTATTCAATTGAATTATTGTCGGTGATATTAAACAGCATAAAGCACACAGCAAAATAATGTAACACCCTAGGGCGTTTATATGAGACCGTGGTCTCATATAAACACCATGGGGTGTTTAATGTACACCAGCAGTGTTAGATTTACACCGGCATTTTTGCTGTGCAGGTTGTGGCTCTGACATTTAAGTACCTCATTTAAGTCCACAACAACAGACCACACCTGTCTAATCACAGATCAGAAACTCACAGCTGCCGATACCGCACTGTCTGGGTTTGTATGGTTATAATAAATAATAAGAAGAATTATATATATATTCATTATATGATCATTATTAAACCAAATAATATAATAATTATATTGATATTATAGTAATTATTATTATTAATAATAATAATAATAATAATAATAATAATAATAATAATAATAATAATAATGATAATAATAATCTTAAGGAATCATAATTGCCAAGAAGGGAATTTGTTTATCAAAAGAACCTGAGCATAAACATAAAAACATAAAACATAAAAACAAGATTTACAATTCAACATTGGGATTAAAAATACACTGCCTGGCCAAAAAAAAAGTCACACACACTAATATTTAGTTGGACCACCTTTAGCTTTGATTACGGCGCGCATTCGTCGTGGCATTGTTTCGACAACCTTATGCAACGTCACAACATTTATTTCCGTCCAGAGTTGCATTCATTTTTGGCCGAGATCTTGTATTGACGACGGGAGAGTCGAACCACTCTGTAAAGTCTTCTCCAGCACATCCCAAAGACTTTCAATGGTGTTAAAGTCAGGACTCTGGTGGCCAATTCATGTGTGAAAATGATTCCTCATGCTCCCTGAACCACTCTTTCACAATTTGAGCCCGATGAATCTTGGCATTGTCGTCCTGGAATATGCCCATTGATGGGATAACCTGGTCATTCAGTACATTCAGGTACTCAGCTGACTTCATTTTATTGCTGCATAACGAATAGAAGCAACCCCAGATCATAGCACTGCCTCCAGAGGCTTGTACAGTGGGCACTATGCATGACGGGTGCAACGGCGACTTTTCTTTTGGCCAGGCAGTGTAGATAACATTAATTAATGAAGGTAATGTTGTTGGTAATCACAAATGATAATTTAATAAATTCAAGTTTGTATCAAAGTCCATTAACAATCACAGTTGAAGTATGCAACGATTAATAACAGGATGTGATCAACAAGTTTTAATAAAAGCTTTAAAAAAAAAAGTGGATTGCAAGCTTAAAAACCAAAGAAATAGGAAGATTCAAGTGTACCCCACCTCGACCAAAATATTTATTACATACATTGCATAAATATGGAGGTGGGGATTATTATTATATTAATAATAATAATACTAACAAATACATATAATTTAAGAAATGCCCTCCCAGCTAAACGCTTTTGCCGAACTGCTTTCCTGTAAACAATTTTCAGTTAACCACAGGATGTGTACCTGACCACGAGAGGACTGAAGACAGGCTGAACAGATCAAAAGCCCCTGCATGAAGCAACACCTGAGCATTACTGACCCCATTGTAGTTCCTGTGACAAAGACTGAACAGAACCTCTGATCTATGCACTTCAATGCAATAAGCAGCAATACAGGAACTCAGATTATAAAAATATATTTTTGCTCTAGAGTTTGTAGGAATGTGGTCCGTTATAAAGTAAAAACATGTAGTTCCAAACTGTAGATTAATAATTTATTTATGATTTATTAACAAGGCAAAAGTAGTATTCTTTACAGTATGAAACATACCGGATAAAAGCAAGGCACGGAAACATACTTGAAGGGTTTCTTCTCCTGACTTATTTTTCCAAAGAGTTCAATAGGAAGATTTGTCAGGAGAAAGAACCCTTAAAGTGATCCATCCATATCTACTGCAAATCTGGCAGCAAAGTGATGGTTTGAGGCCTGTTTGATACCTCAGACTCATGATGACTTACAGCCATTTTGCCAACCATGTATTCCAAACTGTTCCAGCATAATTTACAGCTAAATCTAGTCCCACCCCTCAATTCCCATAGAGATCCATTCAAATGCAGAGAAGTTATAGTATCGCTTGTAAGAGTACCAGAAAATAAGATATCATTTGATATTGTTGTGTCACAGACATCAGGAAGTCATGGCATGCGAAGGATATGTGACCAAATATTAAAAACGATTACTTTATTCTACATTATGTTAAACTGTCCAATATTTTTTGATGCCCGCAAATGGGGGGGACTACGTACCTGTACTAAAGGTTCTATAATTTCTCAACATTGAATTCATTATTCAGGTTCGATTCCCAGGTAGGAGACTGCCGTTGTACCCTTGAGCAAGGTACTTAACCTGAATTGCTTCAGTATATATCCAGCTGTATGAATGGATAAATGTAATAAGAAGTTGTGTAAGTCGCTCTGGATAACAGCGTCTGCTAAATGCCTGTAATGTAATGTAAAAATGTATATATTCATAAATTGACCCTTTAATTAGACCTTCACTCAACTGAAAGGAAATGGCTCTCTTCACTGAACTTTCCCCATGAAAATGAATAATCCACTTCCATTTGGGACTAAACTATTTCCCCTCCCCTAATTTGGAATAATCAAGTCACAGCTGTGCCAACTAATAATAATCCAATTCCAGAAATTAACCTACAATATCTAGACTATATGAAGCAGCTGTCACAGTGAACGCTTTTACAGGCCGAGAGCCCTCTGTGACACCTTTTCAACTGCTGTAGGAAAATAAACATAAAGTTTTTTGTTTTTTTTTAAACGCTATTTTCACATTCACAGCAATACTGACAGTGTGGTTGTTTTTCAGATCCTTAATTTTATTCCTTACAACAGTGAATGCAGAAATGTAGTTGTCATATATTCAAGCAGCAGAAAGGGCTTAAGACTTCCAAGTGTTTAGAAATGTTTAATCTGCATGGCTGGCACTATCAGAACCCTACCGTACGCTGTTGTGGGTAGGCCTTCCTGAGCTGTGGCAATGCGATGTCCTTTGGTCTAAACATGACTCAAAATGCTCTAACTTGGAAAAATGTAACTCTTGGAATCACTTTAAAATATAGCTTTTTTGGAGTCAAACAAAATTTTGACAAATTTATTTTTTGAGCCGAGCCAGTTATTGAAGGCCTACATACTTACAAGATGGTTTCAATTCTGAATGAAACTGACCCAGGACTAAGTATATACTTGCTGACGAGAAGTAGAATTTGACATTTGCATGTTTACAATAATAAATGTGCCTACAAAATGTAATCATATTGAGAACTCCTCACGGAAAGGAAGACTTTGGCAGGCGAAGGTGCACCATAATTAATGTCCAGGCATGTCATTTATGCAAATTATGTCATCATCATTGCCACTGAATCAATGAAGAAAACTACATAGTTTTTTATCAGTAGTTATCATTGAATGACTTTGACTTTCGGAAGCAAGTTTTTTTTTTTTTTTACAACAGTCCACCCTCCAGTTGTATTTTTTTCTTTATTCAGACGGGTAAAAGCAGAAAGAGTTAAACATACTATGTTTTGAAAAGGTAACTTTTAGCATCTGCCCACGATTCAATCAGAAATCAATCAGTATTTTTACATACACTTCACGTGTGTTTCAAAAAACCATGGGCTACCATGCAAATATGACATACTGATAAAAAATATTTTGAATGTATTGCATCTAAAAAAACTAAAAAAATACATAAACCAATCCAGACTTTTACATTCATCTTGGAGAACTAGTGCTAAAAATCAGCAACACACTTATGTATACAAGTCATATTGATGGCTGAATACACACTGCACTTCATCTAGACAGGTCTACACAGCAGAGTCTGGTATTATGGTAATCCTAAAAAAAACAATATTTTCAGAGGAAAACGTAAGATTCCATTTGACCCAGTTTAAAGGCTGGCCAGACAACAGACGGATCAGCTTGCAGTTTGCACTTTGATAATCACCCATCTACTGCTACTTTATCAAAGCTCTATATGAAAGGACAAAGTCAAGAGCCAAAGGTGAAGCTGGCCTTTGAGAACATAGGTGAAGAGCTGAAGAACATTAGCTTACCTGATGGGTCGCCACGTTACTCCCATGTTTGGTGTCATCAGGGCCTCTGAAATGCACTAGGGTGGCGAGACTGCAGGGGGGCTGTACTTCACTGCTTCCTGTTTAAAACGGAACTTCTCACCACATCCGCACACGAGCGCACTGGACACCACCAGACACCCCCACCTTCAGCCGGCTGCGGTCTCTACGTGTGCTTTATTAAATGGCTGCTAAAAATTAAATTCTCTGTCCTCTCTCCTCGTTTTCCTGCCAGCTTTGGTACTGGAGGGAAATTCCTTAGCATTTACTTTGTACTAAAACTACACTGCTCCACTTTAGACGGCACCCATGGTTAAATTTGAAAGCTTCCTTCAATATGGCAAGATGCAATAGAACACACTTCCCTGTCACCTATATCCTCACTGAATAACCACTCGCATCACCAAAAGTTTTGGTGAGTCTACCAGGCTGCCTACACACCAGCTAGGCCCCTCCATTCTGCAACCTTGGAACATCTGGCTCCTCCCCCTCTTCGAACGTGCACTTCCTGGTCATACCCGCTATACTGTCCCTCTGTAATGGAATGAGCTTTCCATGACACCAGAACAGAAGAGATGTTGGCCATCTTCTGAGGCTGGCTGAAGCCATTAGATTGAACTTTTACCTAGCCCTAACACCAAAAATGGTGTGATGAATACGTCAGTTTTCAAAGCCTGTGGTTCTTTGCTCTTTTGTATAATGGTGTTTAATGCTCTCCAGGGTAATTTCCTTCTTATTTTAAGGGGAATTCTGCAGGATTTGAAAATATTATAAAATAACCATGATCTATGATGCACTGGCAATCATGGTTAAGGAACTGGCCTTGTAACTGAAAGGTTGCAGTTTCGCTTCCCAGGTAGGACACTGCCGTTGCACCCTTGAGCAAGGTACTTAACCTGAATCGCTTCAGTATATATCTAGCTGTATAATTGGATAAATATAGTCAAGCCGGAAAGTCTGCACACTCCTTTCACCTTCTCCACGTTTTATTACGTTACAGAATTATACTACAATAGATTGAGTTAATTTTTTGCCTCAAACATCTACACACAATAGCCAATAAAAAAAAACAGGTTTTTAGAAAATATGCAATTTTATTTTACTGACAAAAATAGGTTATTTAGGGGTTACATATCTGTACACACCCTTAGCCTAATACTTGGTTGCTGCACCTTTGGCAGCGATTACAACTTCAAGGCGTCTTGGGAAAGAAGCTACGAGCTTGGCACACTTGTTTCTGGACATTTTTGCCCATTCCTCTTGGCATATCCTTGCAAGCTCCGTCAGGTTGGATGGGGAGCGTCGGTACACAGCCATTTTCAGCTCTTTCCACAGATGTTCAATTGGATTCAGGTCTGGGCTCTGGCTGGGCCACTCAAGGACATGCACAGACTTTCTCCGAAGCCACTCCTTTGTTCTCTTGGTTGTGTGCTTCGGGTCGTTGTCATGTTGGAAGGTAAACCTTCGCCCCAGTCTGAGGTCCAGAGCGTTCTGGAGCAGGTTTTTTTCAAGGATCTCGGTGTACTTAGCTGCATTCATCTTTCCCTCTATCAGGACTAGTCACCCCGTTCCCGCTGCTGAAAAACATCCCCACATCATGATGCTGCCACCGCCATGCTTCACTGTAGGGATGGTATTAGCCAGGTGATGAGCGGTGCCTGGTTTCCTCCAGACGTGACGCTTGGTATTCAGGCCAAAAAGTTCAATTTTGGTTTCATCAGACCAGAGAATCTTGATTCTCATGGTTTGAGAGTCCTCTAGGTGCCTTTTGGCAAACTCCAAGCGGGCTGTGATGTGCCTTTTACTAAGGAGGGGCTTCCGTCTGGCCACTCTACCATAAAGGCCTGATTGGTGGAGTGCTGCCTGGATGGTGGAGTGCTGCCTGGATGGTTGATCTTCTGAAAGGTTCTCCCATCTCCACAAGGATACGCTGGAGCTCTGTCAGAGTGACCCTCGGGTTCCTGCTCACCTCCCTGGCCAAGGCCCGTCTTCCCCGATTGCTCAGTTTGGCCAGGCGGCCAGGTCTAGGAAGATTCTTGGTGGTTCCAAACTTCTTCCATTTACGAATGATGGTGGCCACTGTGCTCTTTGGGACCTGTAAAGCTGCAGAGATTTTTCCGTACCCTTCTCCAGATCTATGCCTTGACACAATCCTGTTTCTGAGGTCTGCAGATAATTCCTTTGACCCCATGGCTTGGAGTTTGCTGACATGCACTGTCAACTGTGGGACCTTATATAGGCAGGTGTTGGCAATCCCCAATCATGTCCAATCAATTGAATTTATCACAGGTGGACTCCAATTAAGTTGTAGAAACATCTCAAGCAGTATCAGTGGAAACAAAATGCAGCTCAGCTCACTTTTGGGTGTCATATCAAAGGGTGTGCACACTTGTGTACATATATTTTACATTTTGATTTTTAATAAATTAGCACAAATGTCTAAAAACCTGTTTTCACTTTGTCATTATGGGCTATTTTGTGTAGAATCTTGAGACAAAAAATTAACTCAATCTATTGTAGAATATGTCTGTAACGTAATAAAACGTGGAGAAGGTGAAAGGAGTGTGCAGACTTTCCGGCTTGACTATGTAAAAAATGCTAAAAAAGTTGTGAGTCGCTCTGGATAAGAGCGTCTGCTAAATGCCTGTCATGTAATGTAATGTAAGTAACGTTACCACTAGCTATCCAGCTAGCTACGTTAGGTCGTTAGATGGCTGAAGTCAGGTACGCTATCTTGAGGGGGCGGGGTCGCGGACAGAGTAAAGCAAGGCTAAAAATACTGCATAGTGCACCTTTAATGTTAAATTAAATGCACTTGTTGTCTCTCTTGGGGCCAACTTTCCCCCTCTAGGGAATTACTGCACTTGTACTGATTGTTGCACTTGTGTTTTTGCACTGTAAGTCACCCTGGACAGGAGGGTCGGTCAAGCACCATTAATGTAACCCAACATATTACTAATTGAATGCAACCAGCACAATGTCACCCTCTGCAGGCCTTTATGTGAACTGTGACAGATGATCCAACGGATGTCACGATTTACCTGGCACAGCAAAGTCCAAAATGGAGCATCATTACTTCATATTTAGCATCTTTTGCTCAATTTACTCAATTTCCTTGTATTTCCAACTGGAAACTACTTAGTTCACATAAATTTGCGAGCATAAACAAAAAACTACTTATCCTTTCCCCCCTCTTAGACGCACATAACCTTTTTAAAATTGAGCAAAAAAAAACAATGAAATCTGCATGAGAATTTTGATAGTAATACATTACAATGTCAGGAACATTAATGACTTGCCTCAGTATATATGAACAGGTGTGACTTGGCTGAATGAAATCGGTCCCAAAACTGACCTCAGAGGACACGCAATTTTGGAGCGTGACATTTCTTTCTCCACTGCTGATAGATGTGCTTATGAACAATTGCACGTAGAATAATTTCCAGACATAGAGGTCAGACATCATTTAGCAAGCTCTGGACTCCAACTCCCACAAACCATTTCAGAAAACCTTTGCTTTTGTTGAGCTGTCCCTCAATGGCGTAACCTCCAGCTACAGACATACTGATATTTCAAGTTCATTTGAAGCAGAGCGGAGCTCTGGATTTGTGGAAGTGTATTGGAGAGCAAAATGTACCAATATCACAAGATTTATGTCAAACCTTTCAGAGTACAGAGCAAAGATTTATTGACAGATTTCATGTATTTCATCACAGTAGTTTTAAGACTTGAGAATATCCATCTTTTTTTTTTAAAACAAGGCTATCAATCGGACAAGACTAAACTTGTATGAACTATACAATACTTGTATTCATCATGCTCAAATCTTAACCTGTATAACTAACCTCATCATACCTGAAAAGTTCCAAAAGCAATTTTCACAGCTTTTACCCTGTTTCACATCTAATTGCAATACTCTAGCGCACATGTAGTCTAACAGCAAAGAGTAGCAACTCAACCTTAACGGACTTAAAGGTCAGTTAGAACTGTCCAGGTAACATGATCAAATGACATCCAGTATTAATCAGGATTTTGATTTTACAATTTAAAATGTACAAATGGTGATAAACATGATAATGGATGAAAAAAATGAGTCAAGAATTTGGCAAATGGTACAGTTTTCACAATACAACCAATATTATCTTTAATAAAACAACCATATACCAGCCATTTTGCTTAGAACAGCAACAGAGAAAACGATGGTTAGTTGAGGTTCTCTTTTATTCAAAAGATTCACAAAATACCAAATGCTTTCCAAATTGACCGTCTTAATTTTTGTCCTTCCAAAAGTGTGAAGCGTTGGGATATGCTTGCATTTAAAAGTCAACTTGGTTGACAAGAAAAAAACGTGGTGACTCAATAAAAAAAAAAGAGCAGATTATATATAGAACACGACTGTTACCTCAATCCACTGCCTCCCTCTTCACACTTCCAAGACGTGAGCTTGCACCAGAAAAACTCCACACAGTATAATTTAACCACTGCATGCTCTGTCAGTTTCAACAGTGTTACACAAATGTTTCTTACCCATTCTTTGAAATATGTATTCTACATACTGCTGGGACTTACACGCAAAGATCTGCAAAATAGAGAAAATACCATTTACAGGACTCTGAGGGGGGGGGGGGGGGGTGTTTGCTTCCAGTGCACAATCCAGCTCAATACATGGGGGGGTGTTTGTCAGTAAGTGCTTATTGGTCATGATCCATTATCCAATCTCTCCAAGATTTCCCTGCTTTGACCTTTACAATTTCAAAGCAATGTCACACTACAAAACAAACTGTTCATGCAGGCTTACGTGTGTGAAGGATGAAAACATTTTCATTTGTCAAATACATAATTAACAGATCATATGGTATGTAATCTTATGGGAGCATTAGCATTGTGTGAGGTATAAATTATGAGGTTGAACCCTAGCATCTTTGATTATTCTTTTGAATGATTTACAGCATTTAGACTGAACTAAAGCTGCTTCAAATGAGGTAATGAAATGGCAATAGATTAGAGGCTCAACTGAAATGTATGAAAGCCATTTTGAGGAACAAGTAAATGCCTTTTTTTGCTAAACTTAACCCGCTACTTGTTGAGCAGAGTACATTTCTTCCCCTCTGAAAAACATTCTGTTAAACAGCACACAAGAACTGTTTGACTCGTCATGAAACCATCTGGTCGCAGTGCAGACAGCCTACATCAGCTGTACTTTATGTCAGCGTCAGAGCTCAAGTATCCTGGGGCCTGATCTAATGTCCAAACCATTAAAATGAGCTGCCACTGTCCATGGAAGTTTTCTGTTTTTTTTTTTTTTTTAAAGAAAAAAGAACTCAAAGAACTCTGCAAGAACACCCTGCATTTGTAATAATGGAAGCAACTTTGGGAATCAGAAGAATTAACATTGAACCTTGATAATCAAACAGATTCGTCAGTTTGGAAAAACCAAGAATTCAAACGACAGTAACATTCTTGCTCATCTATTAGACTACTACGGGGAACCACTTTGCTTAAATGTCACAATATTACCCAAAAAAGGTTTTAGTTTAAAAAATAAAACAAGCTATGGGGACACCACCTTCAAAATGCTTTCTTCCCAATTTCAATATTTCAACACATTCTTTAGCATCTGTCAGGTGATACATATTATTGCCATAAACAGTGAAGTAAAACCAAAAAGGTAGATGGCTGATCATTCTAACGTATATGAAAGAGTACATCTATGCCATTTTAGAAAATTAAATAAAATGTCTGAAATACAGACTCCCAATAGTCATAAATTTAATCCAACCAGGATCATGATTCTTGTTCTGTATAGTGCCGTTTGGTTTGGTGAGACATGGGCCATTTAGAGGCAGCCATTTTCCTAGGTCTTCAATAAGCTTCTTTTCTTAAAATTTATTTATTTATTTTTTAATACTTTTAAGTGCCAGGCATTTAATTTTGTCCAAGATCAGAGTTGTACATTTTCATTGACTGTATTACCTAGTTGTGCTAGTTGAATGATGTGTGTCAGAGCAACTAGAACCCACACCAGTTTGTTAGTCTTACCTGGGCTTCTGAACCAATGCATTGTAGCAAATCTTATCAACTGGATTGTGCCGACTTGAGCCAAAAATCTTTCAAAAAAAAAAAAAAGAACACAAATGGACGCTAGAATTTCTCAAAAAGACGACCTAGACGTTCAGTGTCTCACGACACAGGAATCACTTAACATTGAAGACGGTGGAGAGAACTCTGAAATACTTCATTCACAAACAGAATATGAGGGATCAAGACGAGGCGCACAGGAATAGCCTTAAGGTCCTTACCCAAAGGCAACAGAGTTCGACTCAAGCCACTGTCCGAATCGCTTGCCTTTGGTGTAGGCATGCAAGGGGGTGGGGGTGTGGGGGATGCCCTCCCTGTTCCTGCCCTCTCTCTTTGCCAGGCAAGGTGCAGCCATGCACTGTGCAAGTGGGTGAGGGGGTGGGATGGGGGGGGGGGGGGGGGAGCCCAGTGCCTCAGAGAAGACTTTGAAAGATTTTTGGTGAACAAGGCGGTCGATCCAGTCTAGCCTTCTTGAATTACGCACCCTCGCTGTCAGATTAACTCTTCAGAAAGCAAAACAAAAACAAGAGCACAAAAACATCAGCTGGGCTTTGATAGAAGAGCAACATGTAAAATTACTTTAAAATTCAAAACAAAACCAGTACTACAAAAAGAGATCGAGAACAAAGGTACTCTGACCATAACAGCATTGCGATAAACTGTAGAACTTTTTTGCACCGCTTCATAATTTTACACAAGAGTAAACAATTTTTAAAAGAAAGCTAAAATTATAAACTAAACATACCAGTTTAAAGTCCAATTCAAACAGGAATAAAAATCACCACATCTTTAAGTCAGTGTAGTGTCGTGGAGTGTCGATTGGCCACCTCCATACACAATGAAATTACTGCACATCGACTGGATTGACCGTCTAGAAAAATGCCACTTACTGAGCACTGAAACCAACTCCAACACCGTGCTGCCCACTATAATGACTGTAGGATTAAGGGGGAAACAAACCCAGGGAAAGTGGTTGTCTGGACATATCCAGAATGTATTAAACTGCCTTAATGGCCCATCTTCTCGATGTGTACTTGGATCGTCCAACCAAGAACTTCGCCCGGGTTTCCTTTCAAAATGCCTTTGTACTTTCCTCAGCAATTAACCCTGACCCATATGGTCCATTTAGAAATGTGTAAACAGATAAAATATTAAGATGATCCATAACTCAAAATGAGCCAAGGTGCCCTTTAATGTTAGCACACCAAGGTCAAGTAACAGGGAATAAATGCTAATTAAGAAGCACTTGTCAGCAAAACTCAATGAACGCTGCATGTCAGAGGTTAGGCCACACTCAATGTCAAAACGGCTTTGCTTTTTACACACTGTTCAGCTGGTCAATTTTAGGGGCCATTTTACTCCTGTCCAGAATAAAAAAAAAATAAAAAAAAAATAATAATTTAAATGATTGGATCCTTCTTTTAGGAGCAGCAAAATTTGTATACCTCTCAGAAATCAACATGTGAATTGTCCATCCCCCAAAGTAACTACGGTACAAAGCAGGCACTAAATACAGGGAAGCAGAGGAGTACGTAAAAACCACTTGTTAACGGCGGACATGCATTCACGAGCTGCTTGTTTGTTTTTGTTTTAGTGTGTCTGTGTGTCTGTTTGTTTTCTTGCTTTTTTTGAATATATATTTTGCTCAAACCGGACCCCGGGGAGAGGCGGGTCTCAGCTCGTCTAACGGGTAGGAATAATGAGGCGGGTAACGTTTCCCAGTGGAGCGGCGCTTCCTCTACAGTCCCATGCCCTGCCCCGTGTTCTGTGGCTAGCTGCGGGGTTTTTTAACATTTTTTTTATTTTAATTTTTTTAGTCCTTTTCTTTGGACGTTACCTCCTCCCGTGGGCTTCGCTCCGCCGAATATGGCGGAGTGGGGGTTGGCGACTTGGTTAAGAGGGGGCGTCCACCGTGCGGGGTTTCAGCTGTAGTCTCGGCCTCTGTGCCCTCTCCTCTGGAGAGAACAGAAACACACCACAAACAAAGTGGTCAGATCTAAAAAATCTGCACAACGTAGTCAAGTCGCATCCTATCAAGAGATGAGCAGAGCGCTATCTTTTGAAAAGGTTGCTGTTCCTATGAGAAATCAAGATGTTTTTAAGGGTGTGTCGATATTTAAGTCACATAGAGCATAAAATAACAATATGTAAAACTTATACAGTGCTCTCATCAATCCATTACATTTTTACCCTCATGACATTTCTGACCTCTATGGTACACGGTCCACCTGTCATGAGGTTATGGGAGACATCTGATGTCCTACTGGGCATGTGGATAACTGGCATAATCTGCTACACGTTTCCCAGGATTTTGATAACAATGGGCAATTGAAAGGCAAAAAAAGACTAAGTGACTTAATGGGGAAAAGGAAGGGGGGGGGGGGTTAGACCAATAAGATGCTTTTGGTGCTCGAATAATCAACTGCAATAAATCTAAATCTCAAGAGGGCCTCAATTTTCTAAGAAGTGCAATGTTGCCATCTGCCAATGTGTGAATCTGGTATGGTCTCAGAATTATAACAAAGCAAGACTTCACACAGGACCCCAGAGCTGCACGACAATCTGATAACCTGTAAGACAATCTGCCTCTCAGAAACAGGAATGAGTCAAAACACCGTCAGAAGGTTCTCTGAAGTCTGTGGGACCCCCGCGGGGCCCGTCTCTGAAGCGGCCCATCCCTCCACCCGCGCCTCCTCCTCCTCCGCCTCCACCCCCCGCTCCTGTCTCCGGGTCGGCCGCCCCCTCCACTCCTCCCAGACATGAAGTCATCATCTCTTAAAGCCTGAGGACAGACGACAGCACAGAAATTATTCAGCAAGAGAACGGATGTGATGCGGTGGCCACTTCCCCTAATGCTCTCTGGCCGAAACACTCCTGCAAAGTGATCAATGACAATGGACATGAGCTGTGGACAATGTGTATCCATGGAGAGTGCAGACAAATAATAAAAATTTGTATCTTTTATTTATTTTTTATTTGACCCCCGAAAGCAAAATCTGATTCAACACTGCTTCTTACAAACACAAACCCCAATTCCAAAAAAGTTGGGACAGTATGTAAAATGCTAATAAAAGCAGAAAGCAGTGATTCTCTTTCACATATATTTAATTGAAAACAGTACAAAGAAAAGATATTTAATGTTTTACCTTATCAACTTTATTGATTTTTGTAAATATACGCCAATTCCGAATTTGATGCCTGCAACACGTTCCAAAAAAGTTGGGACAGGGGCAACACATAAGACTGGGAAGGTTGTTGAATGTTCAAAAAACACCCGTTTGGAACATTCCACAGGTAAACAGGTGAATAGGTAACAGGTGATGCGATCATGACTGGATATAAAAGGAGCATCCACAAAGGTTTGGGCTTTTACAAGCAAGCATGGGTAGAGGTTCGCCACTGCGTGAGCTAATAGTCTGACAGTTTAAGAACAAAGTTTCCCAACGCACAATTGCAAGGAATTTAGGGATTTCACCATCTACAGTCCATAATATTATTAAAAGATTCAGAGAATCTGGAGAAATGTCTGTGCGTAAAGGTCAAGGCCGAAAACCAATATTGAATGCCCATGACCTTTGATCCCTCAGACGGCAATGCATTAAAAACCAATATGCTTCTGTAATGAATATAACCACACGGGCTTGGGAATACTTCGGAAAACTGTCCGATGCTGCATCTACAAATGCAAGTTAAGACTACTACGCAAAGTGTAAGCCATACATCAACAACATCCAGAAACGCCGCTGACTTCCCTGGGCTCAAGCTCATCTGAGATTAACTGACGCAAAGTGGAAACTTGTGCGGTGGTCTGAGTCCACCTTTCAAATTGTTTTTGGAAATAATGGATGTTGTGTTCTCTGGGCCAAAGAGAAAAAGGACCATCCCGAATGTTACCAATGCAAGGTTCAAAAGCCAGCTTCTGTCATGGTATGGGGGTGTATTAGTGCCGATGGCATGGGTAACTTGCACATCTGTGAAGGCAGCATTAACGCTGAAGGGTACATATGCATTTTGGAGCAACATATGCTGCCATCATGACGTCCCTGCTTATTTCAGCAAGACAATGCCCAGCCACATTCTGCATGCGTTACAACATCGTGGCTTCGTAGTCAGAGAGTGCGGGTGCTAGACTAGCCTGCCTGCTGTCCAGACCTCTCTCCCATTGAAAACGTGTGGCGCATTATGAAGCCCAAAATACGACAACGGAGACCCCAGACTATTGAGCAGCTGAAGTCTTATATCAAGCACGAATGGGAAAAAATTCCACTTTCAAAACTACAACAAGTAGTGTTGTAAAAGGACAGCCAAGGTGATGTAACACAGTGGTAAACATGCCCGTCCCAACTTTTTTTGGGATGTTTTGCAGGCATCAAGCGTATATTTACAAAAAAATAATAAAGTTGATTAGTTAAAACATTAAATATCTTGTCTTTGCACTGTTTTCAATTGAATACAGATCAAAAAGGATTTGAAAATCATTGCTTTCCGTTTTTATTTACAGTCCTGACTTTTTTGTAATTGGGGTTTGTACTTCAAATTCACAAAATCCTCTCTCAGGGGTTTGATGCGTCGGCTAATTGTGGAGCTAGGTGATGTGGCCCATGCTGACTCATAGGTGCAGCACTGAATTACTAAAGCTGGCAATTAAAAAAAATAAATAAAAAAGAGGCATCCTAAACAAGGACTAATCACCATCCTGAAATTTCCACAGTGTCTATACTGGGTCTGACGTTGGTGTGAAGGGGCGTAAACAATTGACGGGCACTTCTCCCACACCTCCTCCTGATTGGTCGAAGTCGTCTCTGGGATCCGGCCCCCCTTCTCTGGGGCCACGCATGCCTCCTCGGCCTGCAAGGGACAGGGCCCGGTTAAATACAGAGAGGGGGGACTGCCGCCGCCGCAGGAGTGAGAGAGCACGGCCTGCTGGGATACCGGGCGAGTAGTGCAGCGGGAAGGAATCGCTACAAATCTACAGCTCTGACCGAAGTGAAAACAGAGTGCGAGACTCATAAAGCATCTCAGAGCAGGCGTGCTGATCTCGGATCAGGATTCCCGTCCATACCCCAACCTTACTCATTATGAGTAACTGATCCTAGTTCAGTTCCTAGTCTGATGTGCTTTATCAATGCAGGCCCAGAGGCCCTGCAGAGGTCTGAGGCTGGAGTCTTCTAGTTTAGAAACAGCAGAGGAAAGGCTCAGAGTGTAAGGTAATCTGGCAGCAGAGAGGAATAGAAAAGTCAAAATGCCGTGTGATTGGATGAAAAAAAAAAAATGAAGAATGAAAGTGTGCAGTTAGTGAAGCAGTCAGACCCTGCAACAATGTTTAATGTACATACAAACCACTGTAGACATTTGCATCATGCAAAGTTATACTTCCACATTCCACTCGACTCTGGTTTAACACAAATGCAAAAAAAAAAGTGGAACTACTATATTTCAATCAAATGATACAATGTTATAATTGGCCAAAACCTACAAAGTCAGTAAAATACACTTGGGTAACATAAGCAACATCCCCTTGGACACAAACTAATATGCCAAATCTCATAAAAACTGACTAAAATCATGGGCAAAGCTTGAACCATGTCTGGAGATAATTTCACCAGGATTCCAGCAAAGTAATCTTAACATGGCTGAATTGCTATAAAGGTTTCCAGCACTGAAAGAAAGTTAATATAAAAATAAAGTTTATTATTAGAAAATAAAACTCAAAGAACCTGCGCATAGCATTATGGGGCTCTTTAATTAACTTCACATATTATTAGTGTAGTAAATACAGTTTAGAATATTGCCAAAATATTGAATGACATGTTGCACTTGAATCAATAGATTGATATTAGTTAGATTTGCAACACTACACGTGTTCACAAACTCCAAGTGTATCATGTATCACCACCAGAGCTAAAAATCAATCAACTGACAAAGAGTTACACCCCTAAACCGGACCTCACAACGGGACTAATTCATACAGTGAGGTGCATTGTACCTCCTCTGTCATCCTGTTTTCGGAAGCCGAAGCCTCCACCGCCTTTCTCTTGCCGACGACCCTCGGCAATGTCCACTCTGAGTGATCGATCGCCCAGGAGCTGGGGAAGAGAAAGATAGATTTCAGCCAGCCGATGCAGTATTCTCTGGCAGTACTTTACCACAGCAACACTTCCTCTACAGCAGGAATGCAGGGAGGAAACTAGACCTGGGCCTGGATTCATTTATTTAATGTTCATTTGATAGGGACAGATACATTCAAACAGATAACTGTAGAACAAAATCCAATGCAATGTATCACAGCATTTATAGCATATGCTAATTTGCAATGCTTGTCCCTAGATGGGCGGGCACGCACGCACGCACGCACGCACGCACGCACGCACGCACGCACGCACGCACGCACGCACGCACGCACGCACGCACGCACGCACGCACACACGCACACACAATTATAAAATCATGAATACAAATACTACAACATTATAAATTTAGAATAAAAATATCATAAAGTGAAGTGTCTCAGGGCAGAAGTGATGATTCCAGGACCAGGTTTCTCCCTGTCCATATCTAAACCTTATTCATTATGATCTTAAAACCAAAACTCATCCTAAATCTCTGAAATGCTTAATGAATATGAGCCTTGCTGGGGGGAGGGGGAGGGAGAAGGTGTGTGTGCTTAGAACCAGCAGAACTATCATCATATAGGTGCTATTTACAATATGAATTTCTACGCCCATAGCATACTTACAGCGCCATCATACGCCAAGGCTTCTTTTAGGGATTCCAATTCATCGAATTCTACATAACAGAAACCTGGAGGAAAAAGATCAAATCTGAACAGTCAATGAATTCATTCAATTTAGTGTCAATTACAGCCATGAGCTGGGTTTACACCAAGGGCGTGATTTACGAGACACGCAAAACCAATAACATGACCAATGATTGGTCGTGGTCATGGGGGGGGGGGGGGGAAGAGAGGGTCTGTACCTTTAAACTTGTCTGTTTCTTTATCTCTGACTAGCCGAACACTCCTGACGTTGAGGTCTTTGAAGATGGCATCAATGTCTCCTTGCACTGTGTTGAAGGGGAGGTTCCCCACGTAAGCTGTGTAGGGGGGCTCTGTGGGAAGCTCTTTCTGTTTGCGAGGTCCTCCTGGGCCGCCACCACCTCGGGATCTTCTGTCCGGGAACAACCCACCATTACCAAACGTCGTGGCTGATATGCACAACCCTTATGGGAATGTAATATACTGCAGTATATTTTAAATATATTGTGAAGATAATTTTTATATATTTACAATATACTGCAGCATATTCTTTTTCCATAGGGGAAAGCATGCATCCCTTCGCCCTTTACATACATGCATAGAATATGCTACTATGTGACAGAACTTTCCTACAACACAAAAATATGTATGCGGTACATGCAGCGCCAAATAATGTATGGAGAAGAAAAAAACCGTCTCCAAATCACTCTTGCAATTGTGTGATAAATATTTATGGGGACACAAATGGGCAACATGTTGATCCACAAGGTTTCTCACCTGGAAAGCCACTGGAATTCCAGACATAGCCTAAGGCTACGTTTAAAATCATTCATAACACTGCAGAGAGAATGAATCAACACTACCAATTGCCTACAAAATGTTCTTTTCATACTGAGCAGCTTCCCAGTGCACAAAAACAGCCTCAGTTTATTAATAAATAATGATAACCGCCAACGTCAGGTCATTACTTGTGCCCGTTAATCCGTAAACGCAGCGGCCTTAAAACCAGTCCTTCAACAGCAGCATTCCAGCAGCAAGCTTAGGGGTCAATTCCTTTACAACCATCTGTGGACTTGTTTTATTGCACTGTTCATCGACTCGTTCAAGAGGAAGGGGGAGAAAAAAAAAAAGAAAAAAATGTGAAATTTTCATCACCAAACAAAATTCATTTAAAAACAGGATGGTTTGTTGGCCATACTGGCCAAGCGTGGGAGTGAAAGCTCTCGACAGGATCCCTTGGTCCAGTGCTTCACACCCCTGATCCTGGGGGCAAACAGCTTTCTATTACAGCTTTACAGCTGCCTCAGATGAACCCGGTTTTATTGTGCCGCTGCTGAGAAAGTTGTTTTAAGTGTGAATTCTGGACCGAAGATATAGAGCAGGGCTACTCGACTCCAGGTTGTGCGGCCCGAAGTGTCTGCAGGTATTTGCTCCGACCGTGCACTACGCCGCCTGGTTTCACCAATTATATTACTCCCTTGGTCCAGGAAGTGAGCTCATTAGTGAAATCAGGTGGTGTAGCAGGAGCAAATGCCTGTAGACACCGCTGTCCGCAGGACCTGGAGTTGAGTAGCGCTGATATACCAGAAAAAAAAGAAAATGCTGAATTTTGGATACCGCTTTAAAATGATTATACCCTTTTCAGACTGCATCCTATTATTTTAAAGCTGATGCACAGTCTGTCAAATCACTCTGGGTCTTTTTGAAGCATGGTCATAACTAATTCAATTGCTTTTATTTGGCCATTTTGCAGTAGCCCATGACTGCTGCATATTTTAAGGCTGGCCCAGTTTGAAGCACAGCATAGACTTAGATGCAGTGTGTCATAAGAAAACGGTTAGCCTTGAACATCACTCATTATGTAGCCTATACTGAATAGAATCTATTAAATTATTCACGACTAAGATACGTGCTAATTTTACACGTTCTTTATAACACATGTAATATATAACTAAATTCCAGATGATTTTAATGCCCTCCCAACTAGGGTTGCAAATTCTAAGGAATTTCCTTGATCGATAGTCGTCAACGTTAATGAACAATCAATCGATCAATCGATAACAAAACAGCTAAAAATAGCTTATGACATAGAAAATACAAAATGCATGTTTTTTTCCTCAATCAAAGCTTTATTGAAACATTTGAGAAATACGCCTGTTTCATAGCATAACACAAATATAATTATGAACGCTGTTTTGTTTAAGTATGATATTTTACTAAGGCACGGGAAATTGCGCTCACTCTTCCGAGGCGAATCAGTGACTAACACGTACGTCTATGACATATACAAAAATAAGATGAGCCTTAATTAAAGACTTAAATTTGCAAAATGATTATGAAATAGATAAAGATAAATAACGTTTTTGAAAACAGCGCTATAATAGGTTCCCTCTTGAAATGAGAAAGCTACGACAAACTACGACAGCTCAGGCCTCAGTTTAAAACTTAAACTGCATAAGTGCAGTAAATACCTAGGCCTGCTGATTTTTATTTAAGAATATAAGCATGTTTACGTTATCAGGGGTGAGTCGTGTGCGCAGTCGGTTTACAGCGAGACCAGCTGCTGAAAATACGCGTTCCGTTGGGACCGATGTCACAGGCACTCATAAGTAGCGTGCTTCATGGTCGAGTGAGTCTTCTTCTGTATAAAGTTAATAACATGTTTCCTAATTGCAGTGCGCGCGCCCCCTTGTGTTTAACTTAATGATTGCATTTCACCAACAGCTCCCATTGACACAATTAAGATGAGACCGCAAAATAGTTCAATTTGATCGTTAAATTTGAAATGGTCGATCGATCAAATTATTAACGGCAATTAATCGATCAACGATTAATCGTTAACACCCCTACTCCCAACCCAACCATAGATCAATGAATTTTGTCTCCAGGACACATTGCATTCAGAGCTATGATTTGCCTCAAGAGGCAGGCATCAGCATCCTTCTTATTTACAGGCCTATAAATAACCCATGTTTATATAGAAATGCATGGAGTGTCCACAAACCAAATATTGAAGCATACTGCAAAAGGAGAAAACATAATTTTAACATTTAGCTGATACAAAGCGACAGCCATCCACTACTGTGGTGTCTTAATTGATCAGGCTACATTAATGTTGCTTGAAAATGAAAACCACCAGCTAATTTATTCTAGAAACAATGCATCGAAGACAGAAAATGAAATAAGGGGAATGGCTATTAACAAGCTATTTTCATGGCTGCG
The DNA here is from genome assembly GCA_029718625.1 of Synaphobranchus kaupii. NCBI lineage: Eukaryota > Metazoa > Chordata > Actinopteri > Anguilliformes > Synaphobranchidae > Synaphobranchus > Synaphobranchus kaupii. The sequence goes on along the minus strand of CM056389.1, from coordinate 28,966,066 downwards.
TGGTACCTTATAACACAGATGACTGATTTATATAATATTTTCATGTCCCATCAAGAGTGACACAGGGACTGACGATTAAGGCAGTTGGTTTAATTTGATCCGTCTCATTGAGAGAGTGACACAGACAGCAGGATCCGTTGTCCATAAGGTTTTATCAGTCTCATCAAAAGAATGACAGGACACTCAGCCCACATCAGTCAGGTTCTGTTTTCCGTAATACCAAACATAATCACTCACAGCAGCGAGCATCTGCGAGACTGAAGTGAACTCAAGAGTTCCTTCATGGTCACAAGCAAAATCTGGGCTTCAGAAATACACTGAATTTATGTCATCAGGAGGAACCAATTTAGTTTTAAATGCTTTTTACTGGTGAAACATCCTTAGTATTTTCAAAGGTGATAAATTAGTGTGGTTGTCTTTCCCAGAAAAAAGTTCTAATTGCGCCAGAATCTGGGTAATGGGCCAGCTTTATAACCTGGCAAAAATTCTGTTTTATTTCAGAGGATCTACTATAATAATAATAATAATGCATGGCATTTATATAGCGCCTTTCTAGATACTCAAAGCGCTTTACAATGATGAGGGGGAAACTCGCCTCTACCACTACTGTACTTCAACCCGCATTTAAGTTCACAATTTACCTTGCTACTGTTCTTCGACACTGTTGACACTGTCCACACTGTCCTGAATCTCTAATGAAACCATTCCTCTTAAGTCGTTCACCAATGCAGAAATCTGGCATTTCTGTGCATATCAGCCAATTCTGTGTATACACTTTACTTTCCCGAAATAGTTTCTCCGTCCTCCTCTATCAATTTTTATCATTTTTATCCACACACATTCTATATTTTTTCATGCTGTATTACAACACCATGCTGATTCGCATTTCCATGGTGGAACCTTGAATTTATTTCAAACAAAACTAAGGCAGGGCAACTTACTGCAAGTCCTTGATTACCTTGGAAAATAGAGTAGAGATCGTGTCCTCGTTTATGTTAGAACAAACCAGTTAAAGTGCCAAAGTGGTAAACGCTCCAATTACCCAACTGAAAACAGATAATAATCAGAACTAAACCTGTCATTTTTCCAGCTATGCCACAAAGGATGTTCAATTCAATTTTATTTGTATCGCGCTTTTTACAGATAACTGTCACAAAGCAAAAACCAGGCCTGAACCCCCCCAATAGCAAAAGATTTAAAAACTCCCCAGTGGGAAGAAAAACACACGAACAGTGGCGAGAAAAAAAAACTCCCAAGAAATCTCGGGAGGAACCTGGCTAGATAGGGGGAGCCCATCTTCCGCTGGCTGGCCCGGTTTAAAATAAAGGTGGAATGGATTGTAAATGAGGAATCATGTTCGTGGTCTGATATATTAAGTATGGAGACGTCAGATCTATGGTTAATACCGCACATAGCCTGTATGCAGCATGCAGATTGCCATGGACAAATGGACGGGAAAACAGAATAAACACAAATAGATTGCTTGTTGCTAACAGACATAGTGGGAGGAATTCCAGCCCAATATCAAATGACAGGACGCCAGACATTGTACCAACTTTGCCAAGACTACACGATTCTGTATTTAAGTTTGACAGATGCAAAAAACAAGCAAAAAACATCATATAGCAAAGTGCTGGTTGTAATCATCAGCATATTGAATCTTTCGAGATAACGATTCATTTCCAAATTATGAATTTTTCGGGCTTATGGCCTGCATCAATGCGGACCGTTTGTAAAAATTGGCAGGAATAACAACGCTTCTGCTAAACCAACTTTGAAAACAGATTGAATATCTGAGCATCAGAGATATTTGTTCGCGAGAAAAGAAACCCGAAGTATAACCTGAATTTGGACGTAAACTACACTTATTTAAACTTCATGAAACCCTCCATGGAGGTAAGGAAATGACAAATACAGTTTAGATAGGATTTCCAAACATTTCCCAGTTATTGTAATCAAATCCAAGGAACTGAAAGCGCATTGTAGATACGGCATAATGCGATATAACCAGTGTACCGCAGTATTACCGAACGCCTGCAGCAGCTAAACTCGCTATGAGATGCATTTTTGGTATTATGTTAGGCCCGTGCCCGCTGGACCGTAGACATCCCAGGACAAACGTGCAAAAGCAGTTCTTCTGTTTCGACAGTGCGTAAAGACGATAGCAAGACATTAGCGGACGAAATACAGGATTTAAATAACCTGTATAGGAAGACTGTAGTATTCAGTTAGAGCGCCAGTCCAGCAGCACTCCACATCACGAAAATACAAAGCCAGACCTGGTTGTTTTCAGTCTTATAGTTGATAAGGCCTGCAGCTATAACCTGGCTACATTGCCATGTCAAGAAAGAAACCCGACAGGGCAATGTTTATCTGCTCCAACAACAACAAACAACAATGCAGTCCCTCATCAGCCCATCCTACATTCCTTGCTGTCCCAATGGCTCCGACACGACGAACATGTAGCCCCATGTGGACCGTTGCTACCCGGGCTCCCGGGCACCAAGTGTCCTGCTGGCAAGCACCAGGGTATTAACACAGAACCTGTACTGGGCCAAATAAACTGTAATAACGTCCAAATATCCAGCGGAGCCGACTTGACTAAGCACTTTTAAAAAACTCTAACCTGGCACCTTGCACGCATTTGCGTGCTGGTGCAATCCCACATTATTATAAATTTCCCATCCCGGCTGCCCATTCATGTCACACGGTAACATTAACGTTAGCTCTCATCCCCGGACCTCTTGCAAACCGTGACAGGCCTTTCTGCCTACACAAGCGAAATCTCAAACCCAGCACCTGGCAAGACAATTTTGATAACCTTTTAAGCCCACGCCTCCCTCATTGTTAAAATTGCATAGTCGATCGTTTTTTTTTCTTTCTTACCCTCTCCCACCTCCAAAACTGCCATAAGCCCGATCTCGGTCATCGTAGTTATCGTAATCCGCCATTGCAGCCCGTGCAGGAGAAAGCAATCACTTCAGCGAGGACCCCAATATAGAGTAAATTATGGTTGTCTTTGTTTTGCCTGATATAAAAGACGGAATATTATCCAGTGTATTTGGACACTGTAAACATGTTAATTGTGTCAAACGTAGAATAGTTGTTTATAGATTAATAATATACGTCTAGAAGCGTATATGGTTCATTTTCAATGAACTTGTGCGGTCATATTACATATTACATATTCCGATTAGCTAGCTACATTACATACAAAACAGAATGTTGCAAACGTGCACATGAACGGCCATATAGGAAATACGGTTGCTTTTGTTTGTGTAACTAAGTGATATCTCCAAATTATGAAACACTTTTTGATGTCTGATTTATTTGTATTGGGCGTGCGTTTATATTAGTAAATGATATGATGTACTTAAACCTATTTGTTCTTGACATTGATTTGAATATTCATACATTAAAATAATAATCAAGGAATGATAGCCTTTGCATTGGTCTCTTGTCCAATTTTAGCAACTGTTATGAACGATATTACTTACCAGTATTTATTACATTTGAACACCTAAAAATAGCTAGCTATACCCAACTCCCCCTCCTTTGCTTTGGTTGCTCCATACTCAGTGGCGGCTCCTGAGCTGAAAATTGGGGGGGGGGGGCAGAAAACTTTCCTTTAAACTGATTATTGGTCTTAATCATTTTCCAATCAGTTTCCTTGATTAACAATAGGCTACATGAATATTTTCGGAATTAAGAGTGCGGAGAACGAAGAGCACATGTATCCACAATTATAATGTTGATTAAAATGTGCACAATTTTGCGACGCAAAAATTATTTTATTACTTGCCTAATAGCCTGATTGAGGAGAACTGGCTACATTTGATGGAGTAATTGGTTAATTAAACGCTGATGTAGCCTATTGTTAATCAAGGAAACTGATTGAAAAATGATTAAGACCAATAATCAGTTTAAAGGGAAGTTTTCTGCAGCCCCCCCCCCCCCCCCCCCCCCCCCCAATTTTCAGCTCAGGAGCCGCCACTGCCCATACTGAATGATTAACTGCGTATTATACGCCTGACTACTATTTTCGCAAAACACGTCAGAATTAATAGGCCTACACTGTGATTTGGACGATTGTTCAGTGTAAAATCACGGGGCACAATAATGTTTCGTTCAGTAAGCACACTAGTGTTCACAAGTAGTTATTTTTTTATTTTAAAATATATAATTCTTACATAAATCCTGATTTACTACACAGCAAAACTTCCATTGTTAATTCAGCTCCAACAAACTTCATATGAGTTAGGGGTCCAATAGGGGTCCAATTTATCAGAGTTGATTTAATACCAAACATTTATTGTGGCCAGACAAAGTAACCACATCTTGGACAGTTGAGCCTGGAGCTTTTTTGCTTGGCTGAATTCAGTTGAAAAATTGAAAGTTTTTTACAGCTCCCATTTTGTCCACTCAACAAAACACACACTAACAACAAAACATATTGGCAACGCAGATACCAGAAGTTCCCAGAATTCAAGCTTGAATAAGAGCTTTGTCTAAACCATACTGCACGTCAATAATGTGCTTGCAATAAAACGGAAAAATCTTTTCAAGGAAAGGAAGGCTTGCGTTCATAATAGTCCCTCCCTTTTCTGTTGTTCATAACTGTGAGGCATCTGCAGCAGCCGGGTGGTAAAGTGTGTTTATGTAACAGTGTGAATCTCAGTCCCAGTTTGGCCTCTTGTCGTCTTGTCTTGGTCGTGGGGCTGGCCAGCTTTTTTTTCTGCCACCCCTCTGACTCTTAGCAAACTCGACCTGTACACTTTTCCCGTTTACAGACAGCCCCTCCAGGGCCAGTAGGGCTGCCTCAGCTGTCTGCCTGTCGCTATAGTCCAGGAAGGCCCTGTGCTGTGCTCCCTGCCAGCTTAGTCTTAGCGGCACGGCTCTGTGCTCCCTCAGGGCACTCTTCAGCTCACTGACGCGGAGTCCCGAGGGGATGCCGCCCAGGTACACAGTGGTGATCGCTTGCTGCTTGGAGGGTCTCTGCTCAGAGGTGCAGTCCTCACTGTCTGCCCTGTCCTCCTCCCACTTGGCTTCCCTTCCAGCCAACGCCTTGCCCAGCTTCACATCTTTCCCAGCCTGCTGCTCCAAGGAACGCAACTTCTTCAGAATTGGGATCATCTCCAACATGTCTGTGTCCAATACCTTCGCCCAGATGATGCCCTGAGGCTTTGGGTGTACACATTCAGTCTTGATGACTCTCGTTGGAGTGAGGATATAATCGACTGTGAGGTCATGACTTTCAATAAGGTTTTCAGGAATATCCATAACCTGACAGTCATGAACTATAGAAACAACCACTGGGTCCTTCACAGCTCCGACAGACACCATCATGGCATATTCCATATCTGCATAACCTTCTCCTTTTCCAATGCGATATCCTTTTTCAGATACTGCGACCGATCCAACCACAACCAGGTCCACAGTGATGTTGGCATCTAAACCAAGGGGCACGCTGAATTCCTTCACACCGCGGGAGGTGGAGCACACACGCAGGTCCTGCCTGCCTGCTCCCTGGGGAGGAACAATCTTATTTAACAGACCAGTTCGCAGGCGGGGAGTTGGAACCAGCAATGTTTTTCCAGCCTGAAGGACTGCTAGTCGCGCTCCTTCCAGTGGTTTATCTGGGCCCACCTTGACCTCATTTGTTCTGTGGAATATCTCAAGGTTCGAAATGTGAGCACAAGCGCGCTCAGCCCCCTTAAAATTTGGAATTCTATTATAAACAGGTCGTGGAAAGTTGGCTAAATTCTTCGTTTCAATATAGTCCCCACACTTTCTGGCGGATATCCCATTTGGTTGCATCTGGATATATCTTTATAACAGCTTCCATTTGACATTGATTTTGAAGTTTTCAAATCCGAAATATGATGCTTATGAAGACAACCGTTAAAATAAATGCAATAGTTAACATTTAAGCACAGCCTACACACGACATTATCAGAAACTTTTCGTTCACTAGTAGCCTACTTCACTGGCGTTTTCAGTATAGCCAACTCACATCCCGTTCCTTCTCTTTCTGGACTGAGGTTTTGGCAGAGACTGGTCAGGTGCTAGCATTAGCCGTAACTCTGGAATGGTAGAAACAATGAGCAAATCTTCGATTCGTGCGAACAGCTGCGCTATGGCTTGTGGTTTGTGGACAGTTTCGCTACACTGTTCAGCCTGTTACCGGCCGGAAAAAAAAGAATGGAAGTCAATTGGGAACTTCAGTAAGGGCGCCACATGAACCCAGATAACAACGATTAGAAATATTTTATTCCCATTTTTCTTATTTATGCATGAACAAAATACTTGTCTGCCGAACTATATGGTGAATCACGAGGCGTGATAACAAATATTTATCCGGATAATAAAAGCGGCTTTGACAGATGTTCCACCTTTGGCGCTGAAACATTTTTACAGCAGAAGACCACAGTATACGGCAGGGACCTGAGTTCCGTTTGACCCGGAAAAGCCTGGTTCATGTTGCTGTGGTGTTCTGTTCAAAACTCACATGGCATGGCCACTACGACACATGCAGACATGGGCGAGATTGATAATGAACCACTTCGGCCCAAAGTCGTAGATGCCAAGGGAATTCTTAAACAGAACAGAGAATTCCTCGATTTCTTCTGGGATATCGCAAAACCCGAACAAGAGATACGACTGAAAGCAATCGAAGATCTTATTCAGTATTTGAAAAAGAGCGAAAAGGTAGGGAAGCGGTGCATCTTTACCAACCTTGTCAACTCAAGCTATGTTTCATGAAGTTATGCAGCTTGTATAGTTAGCCATCGCACAGGGTGTCTGACAGACAGTGACAAAAGTTTTCTGAAACCGTAAAGAAATAAGGTGTTCGCATTGTTGTTGTCCGCCTAAACGCAATATCAGTATTTACTGTATATTGCCACGTGTTGAGTTAGCTAGGTACTGTAGCCACGATTGCTAGTTTGGGACGAGGGTTAGGGTTAGGTTTACTAGCAACCTAGTAGTTATCGGTTCCTTCAGCTATCATTAGCTACAGTTAACGTCAGGTAATAAGTCATATGCGAATGGACATGTAGAATCCGGACTGGAAAAGTGTCAGTCGTAATTTGCATTTGTCACAATTTTCTTTTCCAGCCTGGTATCTAGAGGGATGTGTGTGCTGTCTGGTAGATAACAAGCTTTCAACATTACCTTGCCAAATGCTAATATGTGGTATAACGTTACATGTGAAGTGTGCCTACTAATTTGGACCAGAACGATCAGCGGATGATTTCAAAGTTATTGTTGAGCTGTATATAACCGTTAGCTACAGATTAATGACATCTGCTTGATATGCATCCGTTGACTTGTGTTTTGTAGCTTGCCATTTAACTAACTAAACCCTTATATCCCATTCTTGTTTATCCCTGATGTGGTGGTCCAGCCGGATGAGCTGAAATACACACTGAAGAGGCTGGTGGACGGCCTCTCCCACACACGAGAGGCGGCTCGTCCAGGCTTCAGCTTGGCTCTTGCACAGGTGTGTTTGTTCTTTTCAGTTTCTCCTTGCACGAGTGCACTATAACGGAGAAGATTATAAACATGTAATTGTCTTGTAATATTTGACTTTTGCTTATTATTTTCAATGATGAACTGCTATATCGTGTGCAGTTTGAACAAAGACGGTATACTTGAATTGGTGTGATGGTGGAGTAGCGTGGCAGTAGCGGTCTTTGACTGTGGACATTTTTATGAACATTGGTGTTTAGACACCTGTTTGAGCATGGTTTCCTCAGACTGAAGAAACCATAGTGTATGCCACTCACAGAGACTCCATTATCAAGTTTTAACCTTGCCATCTTACTAAATGAATTGAATTTGCTGCAGGTCTTAAGTGTGTTTGAAGAGATCCAGCTGCAGACAGCACTAGGATACATCAAGGAAAAGCACGACCTTCAGAAAGTGAAGAAGGTAAGAGAACAAGTTTGAAAGTGAAAAGGCACAAGCTAAGAATGCTGGCTTAGGAAATTATGTCTGTAATTTTCAGCAATTATGCTTGTTCCATTTCATTTAGACTTTGTTTATTTACTGTCAGTAATACTAATTGTAAAAAGACATATACTGTTCTGCTGGTTTATTGCCCTAGTGGTCTCTGTTACTAATGAGCAGGTTGAGACACGGCTGTACAAAGTAAGAGTAAGTTTGTGTATCTGTGTTTGAAAACGACCAGAGGCTTAAGTTGAAACTTTACCCATTCTGAACAAGTACTTCAAGAAATGATGAACACTCCACGTTCAAGGTGGTGATTTGCGCCTACTAGACATGACAGTATGTGGTAACCAGGCAGTCATGTCACACCTCAACATTTTGGCCCTTCCCTTTTTAATACATGCCGTTCTAACTCCATACTCAACAGAAACTAATCAGAAATGCAGCGTTCGGGAACTTCTTCGGTGTGCTGTCCCTGTCCCAGTCAGGACGACTCACAAAGGTAAGTACCGCTTCTGGTTGAATTTCTTATTACTCTCTGCTCGGAGTTATATTTTTCTGAAAGATGTGTTCTACTGGCCTGCCATTCTCTCTGACAGGAGCCCCCGGTTGTGCTGGAGTGCGTTCAGCTCCTGCAGAGCCTGGCCCAATACAGAGAACACCTTAAGGACCTGCCCAGGAAAACCATGGTGGACATCTTGTCTGAGGTGAGAGCTGCCTATGTAATCATGTAGAGAAAGCTAGTTGGGATGTATAATGGTTAAGTGAGAGCTGCCTATGTCATCATGTAGAGAAAGCTAGTTGGGATGTATAATGGTTAAGTGAGAGCTGCCTATGTCATCATGTAGAGAAAGCTAGTTGGGATGTATAATGGTTAAGTGAGAGCTGCCTATGCATGTAGAGAAAGCTAGTTGGGATGTATAATGGTTAAGTGAGAGCTGCCTGTTTAATCATGTAGAGAAAGCTGGTTGGGATGTATAATGGTTAAGGAACTGGCTTTGTAAGGTTGCAGGTTTGATTCCCAGGTAGGACACTGCCATTGTACCCTCGCTCATTAACGTACTTAACCTTCATTGCTTCAGTATCCAGCTGTATAAACGAATGCTATGCTAGAAAAAAATAAATGAAAAAGCTATGTACAGTGGGGCCGGAAAGTATTCGGGCAGTGACACAATATTTGTTGTTCAGGCTCTGTACTCTAAAGACTTTCAGCTTTAATTTGAGGGTTTTTACATCCATATTGGGGAACCGTGTAGCAATTGTACCCTTTTTATACATAGCCCCCCCCCCCCCCCCCCCCATTTTAGGGGACATAAAGTAATTGAGCCTCAAACCATCACTCTGCTGCCAGATATGCAATAGATATGGATGGATCACTTTAATGGTTTCTTCTCCTGACTTATTTTTCCATAGAGTTCAATAGGAAAAAAAAACCTTAAAGTGATCCATCCATGTCTACCGCATATCTGGCAGCAGATTGATTGATTTATTGATTGATTTGAGGCTTGTTTGATACCTCAGACTCTTGAACCATGTGATCCATACTGTTCCAGCATAATTTACAGCTTAATCTTGAACCCCCCCCCCCCCCCCCCCCTAATTCCAATAGAGAACCATTCAAAGGAAGAGAGGTGGTTATAGTATCGCTCGTAAGATTCTGAAACAGTAAAGTCAAGAGTCTTTTGATGTTGTTCGGTCATAGACATCAGGAAATAATGGCATGCAAAGGATATGCAAACCAAATATTAAATATGAGGACTTGTACAATTGCTACACGGTTCCCCGATATGGATGTAAAAATCCTCAAATTAAAGCTGAAAGTCTGCACTTTAACCTCATAGTCACTGTTCCATTTCAAATCCAATATTCTGTAGTACAGAGCCAAAACAACAAAAAGTGTGTCCCTGCCCGAATACTTTCCGTCCCCACTAACTTGCTCTGGATAGGATGTAATGGCCCATACTCATTAACCATATGAGTAAGAAAGCTGATCTAGGATCAGTTTTTCTTTTTATCTCTCAATGGATAAGGTTAGTACAGGGAAAGGGGAAACGCGATCCTGGATTAACACTCCTACTCTAAGATGCTTCATGAACACAGGCCCTGCGGTTTCTATGTTAACATGTTAGTTTTTATCTAAACTCCCGGTCTGACGTTTTGGCGTGTGTGTCGCGCTTGTCGCGCAGACTACCGAGGAGGTGTTTGAGGAGGCGCTGCTGGGGGCTCTGCAGAGCGATCTGTCATCGGCCTTCAGCACCCCAGAGCAGCTGCAGCTTCTCCTGGTGGCCATGCAGCGATTCCCAGGCGTTCTCAAACCCAAAAAGCTGAAGAAGCTCCTGGGGAGCTCCACTGTCGTCACCCAGGACAACATCCCAAAGTAAGGGTCATCCCAAGTGTACACCTATGGGGGGGGCGGTTATCATCGCCTTTTCTTCATGTATAGAAATGTATGCAAACGCGCTCACACTGATGAGAATGTTGCAATGGCAGGCATGCCATCTGCTGTGTTATGGGCTGGTGGGACCATGTTGAGTTTGGCATGTACATATAAGCTGTGGGCATTGGACCTTATTTTTCTTGAAATTTCTAGCATGTGTTTTGTAACCTTGTTGTCTGCATTTGCAGGCTGATTGAAGTGTTAAAGATGGCTGCCCGCTCTGTGAAGAAAGACCGCTTGCTCCCAGCTGTGGCGCTAGACCTGTTGCAGGTGGCCCTGAAGGAGGACTGCTTTGAGCTGTTCTGGAGAGAGGTTGTGGTTAACGGACTGCTGTCTGACCAATCGGGACCCAGCAAGTAAGAGCAGCAGTGGGCGCAACCTTACCATGCCATGCACCTAGGGCTGGGCGATATACAACATCGATAATTATCGAATGCATTAACGGCCGTTGCCACGGTATGGGGCGCCTTTCTTTTCGTCTTTTTTTCTTTAAGTATACCCAATATACGGCAGAATACATCCAAACTTCAGAGGGCGCGTGAAATGCTTCCGGAAAAAAACATCACCGCTGATATCTATTGAGTGTTGATAAGACAGCCAACTAACAGCAAGGTCGTACAGCTTTCACGTGATCATGTGATGTGTTTTTGTCAATCGCGTGAAAGGCAGAGATTTTCGGGAGGGTCTCTGTGAAAGGTGCAACGCCTTTCTGTGATTGTCTGTCTTATCAACATGCAATAGACAGTGATGACGTTTTTTTTCCCCGGAAGAATTTCACACGGGTTTTGAAGTTTAGATTACTACCGCATCAGGTATAATTAAAGAAAAAAAGACAAAAAGAAAGGCAATACCCCACATGCTGGCAACGGCTGTTATTACAATCGATAATTATCGTTGCGATATATCGCCCAGCCCTACATGCACCTCCAGTTTCTTACTCCAGGAATACCTTGTAATCGGGCGGCAATGTTGTATAATGGTTAGGGAACAGGGCTTGTAACCTAAAAGGTTGCCAGTTCGATTCCCAGGTAGGACACTGCCATTGTACTGACATGAATTGCTTCAGTGTATATCTCCAGCTGTATAAAACCAGATACTATGGGGGGAAAAAATGCAAAGGCTGTGTAAGTTGTTCTGGATAAGAGTGTCCGCTAAATGTATATGTAATGTAATGTAATGTAATGTATATGTAATGTAATGTAATTGAAGCGCCATATTTAGTTGCGATGCGCTAATTCCTTTGGGGGGCCGTATGAGGCAGACCCTGTGATTATGTTGACTGTCCTCTCCCTTGTGCCCAGCTACATGTGCTACAGGCTCCTGGGCAGTGCCCTGCGTCTCCTCACCCTCCCTCAGCTGCAGCAGGTGCTCTCTGGAGAGGTGATGAGGCAGTATGGGGAACACGTCGTGTCGACTCAGGTAATCCTCTGCTGTTTTCCCTGCTACTCCTGGGGATACAGCAGATATCTCTCTAATGTACTCTGTATTCCAGCCTGAACAAAAGACCTGTGTGGAGAGAGATACGGACGGAAAGTGTGATGGTGGGGAGGGAGGGGAGGAGGGAGGAGGGAGGAGGGAAAGGGGGGGAGAGAGAGAGAGATAATGAAAGAAGGAAGAGGTGATAGTCTGAAAGTGCAGCACTTAAAGCTAATTCATACTTTGTCACACGGCATTTTCGACGAGTGCCGTGTGACAGAAATGAAGGTGTTGCACGATGTTTGCCATTTATACTTCGACGAAGGCCTGTGTTGAGGGTTCTGTTGTCTGCGTCGTAATGAGACGCTAGACTCCTGACGATTTGTTTACATTTGTTAACTGTCCAATCGCACTGCGCAACAAAGTATGACGGTGTCACGTGACATAACAAAATTCTAGACGTGCGTGACATTCAGAAATGTCGTGCGACACTTTTTCAGTTGAAAATACTTAATCTTTGTCAAGCGACACTTGTCGAAAGTGTCGTGGGACAGAGAATAAATTGGGATTTACTGCTCTTCCACAGCTTCCCGACCGCTTCAGGTTCGCCCCAGAGATGGAGACCTTCGTCGGGGCTTTCCTGCAGGGCTGCTCAGACCCCGATGAAACAGCTGGCTGTGATGATAGGCTTCACCAAGCTCACCAACCAGGGCTACCCCGTGGTGCCCAGCTTCTGGAAGGTGGTGCAGTACCTGGAGCCGTCTGTGCTGCAGAGCTACGTGGACTGGCTGAAGGACATGTTCTCCCACCCACAGCTGGAGTCCTGCCTGGACTTCAGCACCCGCCGGCAACAAGAGAACCAGGAGTCCGGAGTCCAGTGAGTATTTGGTCTAGACCTGGGTCCAGTGCGTATTAGAGTTACGTTGGAAACTAGTGCAGGTTAAATTTGGAAACACGCTCTGGAAGATCCTCTTATGAATATTCAAAGAAAAATGCAAATTAAGCAGTGTACATTTGTTTAAATAAATGTTTATGGCTGCGTATTTCTGGTCTATAAAGTGTTAAAGTATTTCAAATAATTATTGTAACCAGTAATCTGATCCTAGTACCACCAAAGGTAGCTATAATAATAATAATCATAATAATAATAACAATAATAATAATAATGTTTGTTTATGCAGTGTGTTCAAAGTAAAAAAGGCGAATGAATGCACAAATAAGGACATTGATAAACTGCTAAAAGTGACAATAAAAGTATGGTAATGTGTGCTTGACTTCTTGCATCTCAAGACTAAAGTGTGGTGTAAGGTGCGGCACAGTGAGTGAACCCACAGTGGGTACAGGGGAAGGTCAGTCCTGTCGCTGGGACGTGACGCGTGTACTCCCTACAGGAACGAGCACTGCGTGTTCCGGCTGCGCAAGTGGATCATTCCACGCCTCACCTCCATCATAGAGAACAACCAGGTGAAGAAGGATGAGGACCTGGTGATGGATGTGGCCAGGTGAGAACCACCCTCTCCACTGTGCTGTCGGATAAACTGGGAGGTCTTACTGAAGCTGGGTGTGTGTCATTGCGTGCCTCGATAAGTAACAGGGTTTCCCCCGGGAAAATAGTTAAGTGTAGTTAAGTGAAGTGCCTCAGAGCTGTCAACCTGGTGTGAACATGACTACACAATGCCAATTTTGTTAAATGGCACACATTTATTGAATGGGTCAACATAAGATTATAACTATATATGCGTGGAAATCTGATTCTTATTTTTCTCTGATGTTCGCGGAGGCACTCATGAATAGCCTCCGCTATTAATGCGTGGGGGAAACCATGAGTAATATGGTCAACTGGCTGCTTTTCCTGGGTCTTAGTTCCTCATAGGACCAGTTGGGATCAGGTTAAGTTCACTCTCTTGCTGTACGTTTGCAGTGTAAAACATTGGCGCTAATTTCTTTTCCTGCTTCCCTCCCCAGATTTGTTTTATTCCATTCCTTCTTTGTTGCCAAAAAGTCCACCCCTGACATCCCAGAGACGGAGAGCATCCTGTCTATCCCCCTAGATGAGAAGACCCGTTCAGTCATAGCCAACTCCTTCTTTGGGTGAGATCTCATCCACCGCCGTCTTTCAATATATTCAGCGCTCTAGAACTAAGCAGGGGAGGGAAAGGTTTTCTTAATCCTACTTTTTTTTTCCCCCCCCCATCCCACAGGCTCCTTCAACACCTAAACCACTACCGTCCCACGCAGGGTGACGCCTCTGAGGTGCCAACCCAAAACGAGAAGCGCGTTCCGGGCGTTACAGCCGACGGCACGCTGTGGATCTACTGCCTGGTCCAGTACGCCGATGTCCTGCTGAGCCAGACCAAATATGTGCAGTGCGCTCAGCCTTTCACTCCCCAGCAGAAGGAGAGCTGGGATAGGTATGCGTTAGTCCGTAAATCCAGTGACACAGGAGATGCACAGTGCACTTCCTATACAGCCAGTGTGTGCATTCTGGTTTCTCTTCTAACCAGTTCATTCTTGCAGCGTGTGAAATTAACACCCGCCACCAGCCAAATGCTGGTAAAATTGTGATCGTGGCTGGTAGATTTTCTATTCTAGCAACCACTTTGGCAGGTATCCAACCAGGTTGTGTTATATTGTAAAAGGTAATGTGGCTGGTAAAATGTTGAAAATGGCGGGTGATTTTTAGAATCCGCAAGCCACTCTGGCCAGTGGGTGAAAAAGTAGATTTAATTCCCAGTCTTTGCCTAAGTTTCTAAACCGCTGTTCGCTGCTGGTTCACTCCTATATCGGACCACAGTAAAGCGGTTTCACCAAGGACCCGTGCGCAGTCTGCATTCTTTAGAAAGAATGTCAGATAAAATTAATGTTTTGGCTAAATTAATTAAGTCGGAGGAGTTGGCATGGCACCTTTCAAGAAACTCAAGTACACTTACAGTGAGAAGGGGAGCACCCACTTGAGTGATGCACGGCAGCCATTTTGTGCCAGAACGCTCACCACACATCAGCTGGATGTGGAGAGGGAGAGATTAATGTGTCTGTAATGAGTATTACTGATCTGCTGCTGTGTGCATTTGTAGTATGTTAACGTCAGTGAAGGCTCTTCAAAAGAAGGCAAAGAAAGCCCAGACTGTAGAGACCGCCGCCTTCCAGCAGCTGTTCCTGCTTGTGGGCATCTACCTCTTCAGGGTATGTATCAGCAGTGTAGCCAGAAATATATATAATATATATATAAACTTGTTGGACCTGCATAGAACTAGGTGGGCCAGAACTACCTAGGTGGGCATTCACAATTGCCTATGGTGATTCAGCCAAGATAAATCGGTGGGCCAGGATACTATTTATGAAAACCAAACCGACTTGTTTTAGAATTGACATTTTATGGTAAGGAATAATTCATAGTGAAAATGGAGGCTCTGATTTAATTTTCTCTCTAATTGGCTTTTACGCCCAATGTTTCTAGTTGGATATTTAAGTTTCCCAACGGAATAACATCTTATCCTTGATCCAAGCAGTGTGGTAAAACATTGTTTGAATCTTGAAATCAGAATTGTTTTTTAACAGCGTGCGGAAAAAAACTAGTCCAAAGTGACTGTACATTTCAAATATGCATTTACGTTTATTTGTTCAACTAGCAGACACTAATCCAGAGCGACTGGAAGAATATCTCATATAATATGGCTCACAATATACTGTAGTTACAGAACTGTGGGGTATACTACGATGCAGGATTACTGAGTTGGCTGGATAACTGCACTGAGTTAAACCCGAAATAGCTTCTTTTTTTTTTAACTTAATTTCATGTTCCAGATTTGGAAGGATTCCGGGTTTTACTCGGTGCAGTTATTAACTCTGTAATCCTGCTTCGTAGTGTACCCCCCTGGTATGTAGCACAATCAAGATTGTTTCTCAATGTGAGAAACAATGCTGTCATAAGCACTTTGAACATCCAGGCTGGGTTTCTCCCCACAGGCAGGAGAGGAGACTGTGGACTTAATGCAAGATCTGCAGAACTGCTTGGAAAAAGCCCAGGCCAAGAAAGCCAAGAAGAAGAAAAAGGCGACGGGTAAGAGAAATTAATGCAATAGTACTGACTGACCACAGCTAGAGCCATGGAAATGGCACTCCCAGTCCATAGTGGTGTGATCCATTCCTGGTTTTATAAGACGCAGGTTGGTTTACTGAGTGGAGGCTGCCTGTTGGTGGTTTCCATTTAGTGCACCAACCTGCTTCAATAATAGCTGTATGAAATGTCTGCTTTTTACTTTATTGACAAGCAGTTGATTACACATTTTACTCAGCTGGGGGGTATTCCACAAAGCAGGATTACTGAGTTAGCTGGATAACTGCAATGAGTAAAACCCGGAACACTTCCAAATCTGGAACATGAACTGAAGTAAAAATACCTATTTTGGATTTTACTCAGTGCAGTTATCCAGCGAACTTGGTAATGTTGCTTTGTGGAATTCCCGCCTGGTTTCTTGGGTCTTAACTGGCTGTTGATTTTAAGGAGAAACCAGAACCAGCAATACCCTGTGGTTCATCAGGACCCGTGGCGTGAAAGACGCAAAGCCACACGACCGCCCCGATGGCTGCTGCACGACGGATACGGAGGCGCGCATGTAACCCCGTTCCCGTGTGTCCTCAGGTGCGGAGGAGGTGGAGGGCGAGCCGCAGTGGGTGGAGGTGATGGTGGACATCCTGCTGTCTCTCCTGTCCCAGCCCAGCCGCTTCGTCAGGCAGGTGTGCCGGACGGTGTTCGCCGGCATCTGCCCCCACGTCACCCAGAGAGCGCTCGACGCCATATTAGACGTGAGTGAGAGGGGCGTGTCTGTCTGAGCACAGCAACGCACCCCACTGTGTTAGACTTTCATAACCTGGGTCTTTGTTGCGCACTGGAATCCCCGAACTGTAATACTGCATGTAAATCAAAGAAAAAGGACACAACGCTGCTTTGTTGCCAGCCTTGCTGCCAGCCTTGCTGTCATGCTGAAGCGCATATTTTAAATTGTTGTTGTGGCGTCAGTTTGATTTGCAGCGACTTACTTTGTACGGCGTGAAAAGGCCTACATTGACCATTTTGGGAGGAAGCTCTCACCTTATTTTTTATAATGTCACCTTTTAATAGAAGGGAACAAATAGAGAAGCATAGCAAGCCTGCGGAAGACTTTTGTTTTGCTCTCGTGCACCTTTTGCTTTCCGGGTGAGCTAGATTTGCTTTTAAAGACTAATAGATCAGGTGAGTTAGCTTATGAGCTTCCTCTGGTTTTACCGCTGCTGCTGAAATGCCTCTAATTTAAAATAGAAACCGTTTTGGTTCTTGTCGGTGTGTTTTTTACAGGCTTCTTTGTGCAAGGCACACGTTTTTGTTAGAGCCTTTGCAACCACTCAGTTATTGTAACGTGGGTGGGTTTCGGGTCGTAACAATTGTATTTGAGTAGACAAAACAGCGGTGACGTTTTCCTCCTCCTTCAATCTCTGTGTTTTCAGTCTTTTGTTGACTTGAATATTGGTATGACTCATGTATTTGTATTACCCCATATTTAATGTAGTCCAGTCTCTTGTATTGTGAAGTGATTGCTGATTAGCACCCTCTTTTCCAGGTTCTGGATCCTCATAAGGACGAAGAGGAGAGCGCTGTCATGGTAACGGATGAGAAAGATGAGGGCAAAAAAAGAAAGGGGGATAAGCAGGAAGATGACGACGACGACGACAACCAGGAAGAGGTGACCTTTAATCAGACCTCTACACCTGTCTCTCATTACTGTGCTTCATATTGTATCTTGGATCTGAATACTTTTTGGTTGTTTTTGAATAATAACAATAAATGAAATTATTATGACATGGCAGTGTTTCTGTGAAATCCCAGCGGATTAGATTTTTGTACGTACGTTCAGGAGCGTTTTTCCTCAAGTGTTACCGTTTCTCCAGCATGAGGAAGAGAGCGAGTCATCCGATAAAGACTCTGATGACGATGAAGCCTTGGAGGAGGAGGATGATGATGAGGAGGTAGAGGAGGATGAAGAGAATGTGGATCAGAATTTTCGCCTGCAGCTGATGAAGGTTCTACAGGGTCAGAACGCTTTGGTATGTGCCATTCTACAACTATTCCCACGGACTGCCCTAGAGCTATTCCCACGGACTGCCCTAGAGCTATTCCCACTGACTGCTCTAGAGCTATTCCCACTGACTGATCTAGAACTATTCCCACCGACTGATCTAGAGCTATTCCCACGGACTGCTCTACAACTATTCCCACGGACTGCTCTAGAGCTATTCCCACTGACTGATCTAGAACTATTCCCACTGACTGCCCTAGAGCTATTCCCACTGACTGATCTAGAACTATTCCCACCGACTGATCTAGAACTATTCCCACTGACTGCTCTACAACTATTCCCACGGACTGCTCTAGAGCTATTCCCACCGACTGATCTAGAGCTATTCCCACTGACTGCTCTAGAGCTATTCCCACTGACTGCTCTAGAGCTATTCCCACGGACTGCTCTAGAGCTATTCCCACTGACTGCCCTAGAGCTATTCCCACGGACTGCCCTAGAGCTATTCCCACTGACTGCCCTAGAGCTATTCCCACGGACTGCTCTAGAGCTATTCCCACGGACTGCCCTAGAGCTGTTCCCACCGACTGATCTAGAGCTATTCCCACGGACTGATCTAGAGCTATTCCCACTGACTGCTCTAGAGCTATTCCCACGGACTGCTCTAGAGCTATTCCCACTGACTGCCCTAGAGCTATTCCCACGGACTGCCCTAGAGCTATTCCCACTGACTGCCCTAGAGCTATTCCCACGGACTGCTCTAGAGCTATTCCCACGGACTGCTCTAGAGCTATTCCCACGGACTGCTCTAGAGCTATTCCCACTGACTGCCCTAGAGCTATTCCCACCGACTGCTCTACAACTATT
Source organism: Synaphobranchus kaupii (assembly GCA_029718625.1). NCBI lineage: Eukaryota > Metazoa > Chordata > Actinopteri > Anguilliformes > Synaphobranchidae > Synaphobranchus > Synaphobranchus kaupii. Next base: position 28,947,343 of record CM056389.1, on the reverse strand, counting down.
CCCACGGACTGCTCTAGAGCTATTCCCACGGACTGATCTAGAGCTATTCCCACGGACTGCCCTAGAGCTGTTCCCACCGACTGCTCTAGAGCTATTCCCACGGACTGATCTAGAGCTATTCCCACGGACTGCTCTAGAGCTATTCCCACCGACTGATCTAGAGCTATTCCCACGGACTGCTCTAGAGCTATTCCCACCGACTGCTCTAGAGCTATTCCCACCGACTGCTCTAGAGCTATTCCCACCGACTGATCTATGATTGGAGTTCAGAATTCTCCCTAACTCAGTGCGTGTTAGGGTTGTTATGGTAGCGGTCTGTCCATTTTCAATTCAGTAATTTAGTTCAGGAAATGATTTTAAATTTAAATTTATTAACAGAATGTCCATAACGTTCTTTGAGGATTTTTCAGTCGAAAGTAATTTCTATTAATTTGCTGAATTGACGGATTTGAAATGGAGTTTCTGGTATATGCTACCTGACGGTTCTGCAAATTGAGCTTTGAGACTTGGATGTAACGTGGTCAGAAAGATGAAATCTGTGGCCGTAAGGACCTGCTGAAGGGACATTGCTTTGTCTTTAGGCCACCGAGGGGGACGACAGTGAGGATGAGGATCTGGACGACGAGGCCATGATGAAGCTGGATGGCAGCATATCTGCGCTATTCGCCGAGCAGAAGAAGAGAATCCAGGCCAAAAAGGACGAGAAGGAGAGATTTCGCAAGGAGAAGGCTCTCGTCAGAGACTATAAGATCAAGGTACTTGACTTTCCTGACATGCATGTTCTGTCAAAACACCAAAACTTGAACGGGAAAGCTTCTCTGATTGGTTTTCCTATCAGGATAAGTGCATACATTGGATTGTCCATTGTCCCCTTCAGCAGGGTACTGAACCTGAATTTGTGTAAATGGATTATATGTAAAATAATGACTGCACCGGGCTGCAGGTGCTGGACCTGGTGGAGGTGTTTCTGGCCAAGCAGTCGGAGAGTCCGCTGGTCCTGGGCATCATCGAGCCCCTGCTGAGCGTCATCGAGACTGGCATGAGCTCCGACACAAACCAGCAGGAGCAGGACTTCCTCCGCAAAACGGCCGACATCTTCAGGTGAGCCGATGAGCAGGACGCAGAGCCCAGAGTTGCTGCGTGACGCCTTTTTTGAGCTGATGGTGCAGGCCTGGGTCAAGTAGACACCAGCAAAATCCCTACAGGTTTCTGAGTGTGTTAAAAGGAACGTTTGCTTTCACCAGTTTTAAGTAATTGGCAAAATTCTTATTTTGCTTGAATGTACGGTTTGGAATGGTGTGTGTGCGCCTTGCGATGGATTGGCGACATATCCAGGGGTTATTCCTGCCTCTTGCCCATGTTTGTGCGTGTTGTGTAATTGCAGGAATCAGCTGTGTAGAGCGAAGCGGTACTGTAAGAACGTGGAGGACATGCAGGAGGACCTGCACGATATGATGGAGAGGGTGCTGACCAGGGCCCAGAGGCTGTCCGACTCCTCCGTCTCACTCTACTTCTTTAGGTCAGCCGCTGAAACATATCAGTTACATACATACATACGTGTATAATATTCACATGTGTGTCCACACAGACGGTACATACGTATGTGTACCTGCATGCATACATAGATAGACAGACACAGACAGACAGAGAATGGATGGAATTTGGTATTTTTATTCACTCTGACCTGTCCAGGGTGTATTTCTGCCTTTTGCCCAATGCATGCTGGGATAGGCATAGGCTTCAGCCCCCCTGCGACCCTGACGAGGAATAATCGGGTTAGGTAGTGGATGGATGGATGGATGGGTTCGCCTCTCTGTTTCAGAAGTGACCCGCCTGTGTTCACTCTGTTGTAGTGCGTCTCTGTACCTGGTTAAAGTCCTGAGGGGTGGTGTGTCTACTGCTGCTACTGCTGAAGGGAAGGAGGAGGGCGAGGAAGACTCTTCATCTGCCCAACAGGTAAGCTGCTCCCTATCATCCATTAAAGGTGCTATCGGTAACTTTTTCATGTAGAGTAGAATAAAAAAAATAAAACGGCATCTTTCTGTAAGCTCTGTGCATGAGTAGAAGGATAGCTTTTCCTCAAAGAAATTATCTTGACTATGCATCTGTAAATTGTGTTTTGTATATGTCTGCCTGTGATGTCATATACTGGGGTTACTGCCTCCAGCAAGGCTCCTGGGCCAGTAGCACACCCATCGTTTTCTCAAAATAAAATGCGCAGCCGGTTGCCAGTTAGTTACAGTGAAGAAATGGCTGAATTCGCTGGAGAATGTGTCTGCATAAAGAATGAAGAATGCTAATGTTAGCTGTCAAGCTGTCATTCTGTCCTGGCTTTAGTCTACCTGTATATCGGACAACACCGCACACATAAGACAAAGTATGTCACCCAGTGAGCAAAAAAAAGTTTTGACTGAGAGCAGCCGTCATGCTTTGGGTTGGAATTGCAGTTCTCCCTTGTGGACACTAGATGGGTATATATGTATATTTTTTCTTGAAGGGCTGATTTTATGGCTCCGTACTTGCCTGCTTACTTTTCATTTGTGAGTGTTTGTGCATTTGCGTTGCTCACAGTGTGCTAACCCAGGTCAGTTGTTCAGTGAACAGGCTCTAGTTTTCTCCGCTATATTCAGCCATGACCAAAGCTGAAAATAACATTTAAGGCCTTTGCATATTGACATTTGTGCTGAATGTGGGGTGAATGTCTCCAGAGATATACAGCCGCTGGGAAAGGTAGCATCTGCTCATGACAGCACTGCAATTACAGTTCTGTTGGCCCTTTATGAGAATATGCAGATTCATATTTCCCTGGCATGTCCTCTAGCAGCTGCCAAAAACACTTTGTTTTGTTGTATCAAATTAGTAGCAGTTGGGGTGTGTGTGTGCCTGTGCGTGTGTGTGCATGTCTGTGTGCGTACGTGTGTGTGCGTGAGACTTGGTAGCCGAGTGAAGTGCGTATTTATGGAAAGGGGTTTCCTCCTTGCAGGGGGCAGCCATGGGCAGCGTGGACGTGGAGCGGGTGACCTCTCTCTTTAAGGGGGCTCTGCGCTCCTTCATGACCCGCAGGAAGAGTGCGCTGTCGGGGGCCATGTTCATTGACCTGTTCACCAGATTCCCAGTTAGTTTGAACTTATTTTTTTTCTTCAATGCATTTCCTACTGATTGTATAATCTTTAAAGTGGTTTCTTGTTTAAAAAAAAGTCCCCAGATCAAGCTATCGGTTACGGTCCTACGGATCAATTTTGGACTTGTTATTCTCTGTGCATTTCATGATGACTGTAGGTTTTCATGATAAAATGACTATATGCTCTTTAACTGTACTCCAGTTTAAATATGGCACAAAAATCATATTTAGGACATCATCAATGGACTTCTCCTTAGTAAGGATAACTTATTCCTGAATATTTTCTTTTGTTAAAAAAGGTACAAAATGCTTGTTTTCCGTTCTCACTGTGTTGTGTGTGTGTGCACGTGTGTCTGTGTGTGTACTGTAGGTATTATGTGTTAGGCTGCTGGATACTGCAGTAGAATACATCACAGATGGAGTAAGGCAACATCAACAGGTACAACTCAGATTTTTTCTATGACCGCTCCCTGCTACTGACTACACCATTTCCTTAACCCATTCCTATTCATTTTCAGCAAGAATTTCTACTCTTCCTTCGCACAATTTTAAATGTGTCGGAACAACATGTGAAATGCATTGAGGAATTTATTGTATACCTATGATTAAGATTAAAAACTAAGTATTAAGGCCTAAGCAATTGTGCGCTGATTTTTTGTGGCATTGCGTGCGCATCTACTCTGCGCTGTCCGACAGAATAATTCACATGTTGCCTGTTTCCCATTAGTTATTATGCTTTTAAACATAAAAGATGTTGTGGATACGTAGAAAGTACAAGCGCGCATTATTGTGATTTCAGGGTCAGGCGTGTGCCGTCGTGCTGAGGGGCCTGCAGACCAAGGAGGTGCGCCAGCTCATGACCGACGCCCAGTGGGTGGAGCTGTGTGAGAGGACATTGGGTCAGGTGGCAGAGGTAGGCACCAAGACGCTAACGCGTGGCGTTAAACCTACTGGACTTAATCACTGGCCATTTGTTTAAAGGGGCGGTTCACCCAGAAATTGAATTCAGCTATGTTTCTGTATACCTGGAGTGCCATCTATCCATCCAGTTAGTTTTGCAGATATCCGCTGCAGCTCAACGTGATATCGCTCCGATACAACAAACCTCAACAGGTCCAATGTTCGTGGCGCTCAAAGTGCCAAAAATGTACATTTTAAAAAAGTTTAAAAAATCAACAGCAACGTTGTGCACTCTGTTTTTTCAAAAACTACTTTGCATTGAAGTACGATAACTATGTATATCTGTGCAAAGTCTCAACCAAAGCACGCCAGTATTCTGGGGGCGCACTGTGTTGACATTAAGCCCCAGAATACTGGTGTGCTTAGGTTGAGCTCGCCCCTTTAAGATGACGTGCCTTCAGGTCACACATCTACGCGCACTAGCTGTGCTGCACAATGATTTATACGCTGAATTATTTTTTCATTTCAAGAACGTTAATGAATTCAGTGCACGCCTTCAGTTTCGGCTTGATTTCTGTCCCCCGTTGTTCCTCATATCGATGACCAAGCTCCCCGTTTTGTCTCTCAGAGTCTGAGCTCCATCACTGGGTACAAGATTAAAGTGGTCCAAGAGAAGGTGGTCAAAGCTCTGGAGCTCTGCCAGTTCCTGGTCAAGAACATTCACCAACAGGTAAATGGAGTGCCAACGAGACTTGGTCTGTCACTGAGAGATAAGAGGGCAGCAATTACTGATGTGGGTAGCCATTCAAACGGAATGATTGTAGTTCCACACAGCTCCCACAGTGCGCACTTATGGACACGTATTACCTGTTTATACGTATGCATGTATGTTTACTTAAGTGATACTAATGAAGTGCATTACTGTATGAAATGGCACTGCCCAACGTCGGATTGAAACCCGCAAACCTCTTGGCAGAAATGCGGTTCCCATAGCCACGGTGTCACACTGCTGCCCGTTTAGGGTTGCCTGTTGTGCGATGTGACGTTTCCAGTGTCCATCCTATCTGTGTTGTACAGAAGCTGTCGGTGAACCTGGAGCCCCTAAAGGAGGTTCTGCAGCCCATGAACCAGCTGGAGGGATTCCGAAGGACGGGACAGCTGGAGGACACTTACTGGAGCGTCATGAAGCATTTTGGGATCCTGTAAGTCTGTCGTTTCCACGGTAGCGTCTATAAACGTTTCTGTGCTTCCTAGCTGTTTTAATTATGGTTCATTTTTAACCGCATCTTATCAGAGATCTCAGCTACAGCAAAGGTGGCAAAAGGTTACACTACCCCCCCCCCCCCAGTTTTTTTTTAAATATTGTTTTCACCCAATGCCCAATTTTATTTTATCAGTATGGTTTTCACAGCTGTATAAATACATAGTGCTGATTTGAATGCAAAAACAAATTAACCAGACTGGTCTCATGAGCCGAGAAGAAGAGATGATAAGTCTTAATGTGCGTTTGCCAGGAACATAATTTAACACCCCTACAGTTACACTCATGAGCAGTGACCGTATCTCATTAGACAAGGTATTAAGAGGAGACGGTCTGCCCTCCTTATGCATTTGTTTAAAGTTATATTTTCAGCTTTATTGGACAGCACAGTGTAGAGCAACAGGAAGAATGGGAGCGAGGGAGGGAGAGACATGCGACAAAGGTCGTGCGGCCGGATTTGAACCGCCAACGTCGCGACTCGCAACGAGCATGTGTACCTGCTCCCAGACGGGGAAAACGTAGAGGGCTAGATAGAGATGGGGTCACAGTACAGAAAGTTCCGCAGCAGGGAATGGAACCCCCGGCTGTGCGGGAGGATTCCAGTATGGCTTGAGAGTCGGCCGCCCCAATGGATTGCGCCGCACGCTTTTCCCTCAAACCAGGCTTTTAAACGCCTCGCTCTGTGTATTACAGCAAGCCAAAAACTGAGAGAGCCAAGAAGACTGCGGACGAGCAGGCCCAACAGTCCGCTCCCAAGAAGAAGAAAGGCTTCCTCCCCGAAACGAAAAGGCGCAAAAACCGCAAGAAGCCGGCAGCGCTGGAGGGTAAGGAGCCGCCGGCGCAGGGAGAGGGCGGCGCTGCTGGGGAGGCCGGTGCCGGGGAAACGGGGAAAAAGAAAAAGTACAAAAACAAGAAGAGAAAGCAGCAGGCGGGTGGAAAGGAACCCGGCCAGGCGCCCCTGAAGAAGGTCAAGGTGCAGCCGGCCGCCAAACCAAAGAAGAAGAAACAGAAGCAAGGAGGCGACACTTAAACTACAAAATGTCATGAACATTGTACAAAAAAAAAAAAAAGCCAGTGAAGCAGGTGAACTCCTCTGCCCATTTTTGTAACTTGTTCTGTGAAGTGCTCCTGTAAAACCTTAAAGCAGGGGTTCCCAAACCGGTCCTGGGGGACCCCTGTGTATGCTGGGGGACCCCTGTGTATGCTGGGGGACCCCTGTGTATGCTGGTTTTCGTTGCAACCACAGTTGCAATCCCAGAATTTTAACAAGCTGTTAATTTTTCTTAATTAGGTGCTTGTCATGTTTGGAGGAATTATTCGCTCTCTTAAGCCACATTATATCAGAAATAGCTATGCATGCCATGTAGAACAAACACCCCATGTTCACATTGTGCTTATTGTGCTATATTATTTAAAAAAGATAAGAAAATTATTTAACAGATCCATTTAAAGACTGATCTGAATCAATAGGCTCCTAATTGGTGAAGGTGTGGACACATGGCCACTAAAACTAACCATTTGGTAGATAATGAAGAACACAAAGCAAATGATAACGAGCCAAACCTGCATTGTGTTAATAAGCTTAAAGAAAAAATTGAGTTAAACACATCTGGTCAACAACCTAATTAGGAGCCTATTGATTCACTTCACTCTTTAATTTGAGTGAAAATACATTATTTTGTAACCTCTTTTTATGTAATTGTTGCAATATAGCACAATAAGCACAATGTGAACATGGGGAGTTTGTTCTACATGGCATGCATAGCTATTTCTGACATAATGTGGCTTAAGAGGGCGAATAATTCCTCCAAACATGAAAAGCACCTAATTAAGAAAAATTAACAGCTTGTTAAAATTCTGGGATTGCAACTGTGGTTGCAACGAAAACCAGCATACACAGGGGTCCCCCAGGACCGGTTTGGGAACATCGAAAATGCATTTGATGGGACAACAAGATGCATCTTGTTTTATGCTTATTTAGCCTTGATCCTGATTTTCCCCCTATATTTACTCTTGAGTTTTCCGTCTTGGCAACAAATGTATTATTTTTTTGAAATCTGCAGGTTGCACAATGACAAACTTTGTACCAGAAAAAAAAATGTTTTAAATGAAAACTTTTTACTGTGCACTGGCCCTTTATTACTTGAGCCCACCTATTACGTCCCTGAGACCGATTGACCACGCTAGATTACAGCTCCACAGGGAGCTGACTGGATATTCTTATCTTTTGTGTTTCATTGGTCAAAAATAAAAACTGTACAAGTCTGAAGTGAGGTGGTAGGTTTTGTTTTAAGTTAGCTATCTGGCCGCTACGTCTGTGTTGGCAAGCTAGTATGGGCAAGCTAGTATGGGTAATTTGATGAGGCTCATTTTATGTTTCCTGGACAACTAAAGCAAAGGGGAAATGATGGCAATGAAACTATTATAATTTGTTCATAATTATGGTTTCTGCCTATGTGATGCTTAAAATAGCTTGTTTGTACAGAGAGCTGTAGCTACCTGTACTTAACAATTCTCATGAAAATGTCCACTACATTTAGGTGCCTGTAGGAATCCCATTTCTTGAACAAAACTGTATTTTAGCAAATGATAGATGCCACAATTAAATATTAATTCTAAAACACGACTGTTTCCAGAGTGTTTGTTGTCAGTAACAATTTCAACATCTTTTGCAAGTACAATAATTGGTAGAATTGTTCAATTTGAACTGTCTGAACAGGGGGGGTGGTAAAAATAAGTAATTAAATAAGGCTTAGAGCAGGGGTGGGGAACCTCATCCGCAAAGGGCCGGTGTGGGTGCAGGTTTTTGTGTTAGCCCAGCACTAGGACACCTGATTCTACTTATCAAGGTCTTGATTGAAGACCATGATTAGTTAATTAGTTGAATCAGGTGTATTAGTGCTGGGCTAAAACAAAAACCTGCACTCGGCCCTTTGCGGATGAGGTTCCCCACCCCTGGCTTAGAGAATGTGCCCAGTCAGAACCTAGCAAAGTCCATTTTGACCAACGAGACAGCCAGGACAGAATTAGGACAAATTGGTTAAGATTAATTCAGACTGTACCACTAGATGGGGCAATTGACCCACCATGGTCACATGTCCCGCACCCACAGTGAGTCAAATGGAGTTTATGGTCGTGTAATTCCTTTGCACTGATTCTACTTTAATATCAGAATACCAGCGTGAATAAAACTGGGCTCTGTTAAATGCTTAATTCAGCATACTGCATTTTCAGCACGTCAAGTTTTACTCGGATAATATACAAGCGACTTATTTCATTGAACGGTGTCCATTCTGGAGCGTTTGAGAACGCTCCTTATATTCAGCCACTCCTAAAGGTTTATTACATATAGTGTGGTATATTTCAATTTATACAATCATTACCACGATTTTTCTGCTTATAAAATGTATGCTCAAGCTCTGAGACTGTTCTTATTGCCCACTACAACAGGTCTAATTGGGAGTGACTTGAAGCAGGCTTGGTTTCTGCACTATAAATGGCTTGTGAAAATGGGCACATCACCAGACTGTCACTTTTCCCCCTCCGTTTCTGATTAGATTGTAAAAGTAATGGGTTTGTGTGCTGTGGTGTAGGTTGGGTCACAGGGAAGAAACGTGGTTTATTGCACAGTTTTCAAAAAACAATACTAATGACACCATGGCGTATTTTTTAAAAGTTTTATTCTTGTGGTTCTGGGTGAGCAGATCCCTTTTCATGGGCAGGTAGTAGTTTGAAGTGAACATGAACCAATTGAAACATATGCTGGGGCCTTCTTATCGACTAAAGTATTTGTGTTTTCTTTGAATAGTATTTTGGGTAATATATACAGACTAAAGTTATTAATTGTTGTAAATCTCTCAGCTCCCTGGATGAGCCACATGAGCCGTAAAAAGCAAGAGGCCAGGCATAAAGGAAACACTCATTTCTGTAGCCTTTCTTTTACAGTGGAGAGATGGTGCACAGACAGCGATATGAAAAAGAAAAATTGAGGCGTGGTTCTTTATGGCTTGGGCTTTCTCTCTCTCTGGAGCACCCAGTTTTCCCACGTCTTCCTGTGATGAAAGCGAGAGGCAGTGCAGGTTCGCTGTTGGTTAGAAGCTGTAGAGGGCCTTGCCGTTATCCGTGATCCGCGCGCGTCTTATCAGTAGGTCGAAACTGGGTTGGAGAAAAGGAAGGTTGCGCCTCAGATTAACCCAGCGTGTGGTAAATTGCGACCTTTTCTTTGTCTTGATTGACAGACATCTGCACTACTCTAGGAGGGGATTATCCCAAATAGCTGCAGGTTTGCTGTTCGGCATCAATTTAGAAGAAAAAGACTGGCTGGTTTTCCCAGTGGGGGAACAAACTCAGAGAGGGGGAAGGGGAGGGTGAGGGGTGTACAGGAATTGAGCTACTTTCACACATGTATTGTTGTGACTGATTTAGATGCCTTTCCATCCTGCTAACAAGCACTACGTGTGAAACTGTGCTTTGATATAACAATGATACTGTGAATAAATGAGTCATGCTGTAAATACGTCATGTGACTTGTACGCTGATGGCGTTTTTTTTCTAAAGGAAAAATTGGAGCATTGTGGGATTTTACTCACGTGAGGTGTTTGCACTGGACATGAAGCTGCTGCCGCCGCCGCCTCCGCTGGCGAAACTGAGCCCTCCTCCCAGTCCTCCCATGCTGAGCCCATAGCCGCCACCGCTCAGGCCATAGCCGCCACCGCTCAGGCCATAGCCGCCACCGCTCAGGCCATAGCCGCCGCCACCGCTCAGGCCATAGCCGCCGCCTCCTAGTCCCAGTCCCAGTCCGCCTCCTAGTCCGCCTCCCAGTCCCAGTCCGCCGCCACCACCAAAGGCAAGGCCAGCTCCGCCTCCGCCTCCGCCTCCGCCCCCCGCCCCCACCCCCACCGACGGCGGTCTTGGACATGTGTACTGTGACACCGCCTCCCATCTTCATCCTAAGTGAATAGCAGACAGGTGTTGGACGCAACATGGACACGTAACTGAATAACCATTAGCGCTACCCTCAGTGATGGCGTGGGCTTATTTAAAGAGGACAATGTAGATGCATTTTCACTTGAGAAAGGTATGCCTTCCCTTAAACGGATGAGTGCAGTGGTTAAGGATCTCCATTCATAATTTACAAGGCAACTGAGTGTGAGAAAGGCTACAGGTATAGGTCCCTAGTGGACCATTACTGCCATACCATTTAACATACTTTTAACAGACAACATATTAGAGTACTTCATAAAGTATGTAGCTGTATGCGTTTGTAATACAGGTGCAAAAATTGAGTTTATGATCATGTACTAAAAAATGACTCACCTTGACTCCTCACTGTCCAGAAGTTTCCTGTAAGCAGTGATTTCAACATCCAGAGACATTTTGCTGGCGAGAAGCTCTTGGTACTCCTGCCCGTAGTGAGTAATTTGCTGAAAAGGAAGGATCCTTTGTTTAGTTCAGGTAAATGTATAGTGTGTGCATTATCACGTAGACCTAGATTATGGAATGGTTGCATTCAGCTTGTGCGATCAGTACGTGTCTGTGCATTCCTCATTCTTAGGAGACCAGCTGAAGCATACAATCTGAGCTGTAAGCTTAGCACAAGATATCAGCCAAATCATCTTGATGACCTCAAAACACTTACAGCACTGAATGGGAAATGAATTTATGTGTAATTTAAAGAGCCATAGAAAGGGAGATTACCTCCTCCAAATGAATAATTAAAAGGCCTAAAATAACAAGAGTTGCTCCTATCTAGACCGGTGATGTGCATCCACCTCCCAAAAACATTTTGAGTGCGCCTTAAAAGGGGGAGGGGGGTGTATGTTTGAAATAACCATGATTAATGTGAGGGTGTCAAATTGGAGAAGGCCTAAGGCTGGGTGCACACTTAAAAGGCAGGATTGCATTCCACGCTCTGGGATAATATACTGTTTAAATGCAGGCACTGTGGCAGTTTTTTATTTTTTTCAAAGCAGGTAATTGCATTGTTGAACTTTTAAGCAAAGCTCTATTTTTACTGTTCTAGGAGGATATAATCACACAATCGACCTGGCTAATGAGATGATAAATCAAAGATAAAACACACTGTACATTAACCGAAGAGAACAAATATTTCCAAATACGTTTTGCCTTTCTCATATCCAAAGAATTTTTATACCAGTTCTAACCCTCTCCTGATTGGCTGCATCAGGAAGCAGACAGGGAAGAGTTCTACGTGATACAGTCTTAATGTGTTTTGTTATTCAATAACTGTAATGATCAACCTATTCTTGTTTCATAGTGTTCTCAAAGTGGTACTAAGTGCAACATTAGCTTGCTTATTCATTCTAAGGTGCTCATTGAGCTTCACAATCATCTGTAAGAGCATTACATTACATCTGGCACTCATTGTTTGGAGTGATTGGGTACTGGACAGACCGCTCTCTAACTACAAATATGACGGGGTGGTCTATATTTTGCAAGACAAATGAGTTAGGCTCTGATTTGTTCAGTAGGAAAAGCGGTAATCCAATCAGCATGGAGCCCAATCTCTTCATTATTGAAGCAACAAACTGCAAAGTTCAAAGGAACAATTCGGGAGCATCGGCATACCTTTCTGATGTCATCAAGCTGAGACTTGAGCGTAATGACCTGGTCCTGATATGTCTCTGTGTGTGAGTGAGAGTGAGATTCTGCCTCATCCACCTGAACCTCCAGCTGGCTGTTCTGTGGCCAGGACATAGGACATAGGTCAAAGGTCACAAAAACTTCGCAAATGGTTGGACATTTCCCTGTTAAAAAATGTGCAAGTTAACCTTATAATGGCAAAAAATAAAATAACATTTTTCAATTGTACCAGCATCAATCCCATTAAAATATTAATTGACATGATGCTCACAAATGATGACCTCTACAGCAGATGCAACCTCTCTTCACAGAACTGCTTTTAGAAATCCATTCTGCACGGCCCTCATGTCAGTGTTTACCGGGGACATCTTAATCAGAGTTTCTATTGACGCAACTCTGCTGTAGAGGTGCCTTGTGATGCTCTGTCACGGCCGCATTCAAACTCACCAGCGTCTTCAGTCTGTCGATCTCCCTCTGCACAGAGTCGATCTGGAGTTTGTACATGCGTAACTCTTCCTTTGTTGTAGAGAGGGTTTGGGTGCTGGGATGGGCTGATATTGACATAATTGAGATCTGCAAAAATGTGAAAAATCATAACATCAGCCGAGTATCAAAGTCTGGACTGAGCGAGGACCCCCCAGCTGCATATGCTGGCGATTCTCCCGAATTGGCATTCCCACATGGAATGCGACTGCGGTTGCAGACAGTTAGAGATTCAAGACAGGGAGGGAATTATAGTACAGCCACGGACTGTGCAGCAAATAAAAGAAAAAAAGAAAAGAAAAAAAAGAGGAAGTACAAACAGAAAATGAATTCCACAGGAAGGGCATTTGAGAGCGTAAGTATGTTGCATTAGTGCACGCTATTGCATATGTAGCCTACTTGCTGGTCAGGGAATGCTGTTAGCCAAGTCTGGCACTACTGCTCAAATAAATCGGGTGAGTGCACTTATGTTCACCTACAATGTTCTGAATAGGGACATCTGCTAAACAACTGTAATGCACCGTCATGTAAAATAAAGTATCAAAAGCACGTACGCTGTCCTGGACTGACGATATGGCGTCCTGCTTGCTGCGGGTGGCCAGATCCTCGTAGTGGGCTTTCACTTCTGACAGCGCTGTGGTAAGGTCGTGCGCCTGGGCTGCGTTGTCCACCGAGATGGAGAAGGCCGACTTCACACTTCCAGTCACGATGTTCCTCACCTCCTTCACTTTCTGCAGGGGGAGGGGGGCAGAAACAGTCCAGTCGTCACCAGAGTGTAGCGAAATGCACCCCGAGGTTTGGCATCTGTCAAAACTGGGGATTAATGACTGCATCTTACCAAATCAGGGCCTTCAAATACATACAGCGTTCAAGCGAATAGATGTCAACGCTCTTTGGCTCTCGTACCACATCGCCGCTGCGTAGTCTTGATTACAAGCAAGACTAGGCCTATATAATTGTACGTTGTGGCGGCAGGGTAGTATAATCGGTTGGGGAATTGGGCTTGTAACTCAAAGGGTGTGGGTTTATTGGGGCACTGCTGTTGTACCCTTGAGCAGGGTACTTAACCTGAATCGCTTCAGTAGAAATATCCAGCTGGATTAATGGATTGCGTGTAAAAATGTCAGCTGTGTAAGTCGCCGCGGATACGCGCATCTGCTAAACCCTGATAGGTATTTTCAAACATACTTGTGGGAACAACCAACAGAAAGCTTCTCCTTTGAAACGGGACACCCTTGTCCGTAATAACAGCAGATTCCAGGCAAGGACATTACCCTGTCCCTTTACTTCAAGAGCAAAAATTAGATTTGACTCTTTTTAAATCAAGCCTTATGATACTTCAGAGGTGAGTCACAGTGCACTTGAAAGAGTCACGTAGTCTGACTTGTGTAATGAGAGACTCAAACAGCTTCTCCTTACCGATAGCTTCATTAGCATGCGCTGTGGTCATCTGATTGATTTGAGCTGAAGCAGGCGGATGAGAGTGCAGAGAGGCTTTCAGGTAATTTGAATTTTCCGTGATTGATGGAAAGACATTTTAATAGTGCGGAGAGCTTAACCAAGGCAGAATCTCAAGGAGGCTATGGGAACAACGTGACTCTTTCCTGATACAGTGCAGACCCAAAACAGTGAAGCATAATGCTTTTTTCAATATCCCAAGATCCCATTTATAAAAACCTGCTGTTCAAAGGAAGGAAAGCTCAATGTTGACAGACCAACAGGGCTCTTGGACAAACAATAAAAAACAAACATGTATTGTGTCTATTTATGAAAGTAAGAAACTTTTGACTACTTTTTGGTTTTCAGATATTTTCAGTGGATTATGCCGTAATGATGACATCATCTAGATAATATTTAAAAATACATATAGTTGTCATTAACAGTGTTTGATGATGTAATTCATTTTCAACTCCACAATCACTGAGAATGAGATCGATCGTTCAAGGCTGACTAATATATACAAATAACAACGTATGAAGCATCAATATTAACTAATATATTCATATATAGGTTTTATGTATTATTATATTTACCACAATATATGCATCTATTTACATAGGTTATAAAAATGTCAATAATTTAAATACTTAAAACATGTTCCACGTTGTGGCATATCCAAAACTATTCCTTTGTGCTTTATTTGAATAGTTCCTTTATAGGGGTCCTAGGTTGCAATGAAAAGACATTAACAATGTGATGATCCAGTAACATGATTATGATCATTATGGTTATGGGGCCAATATATACAGTGGAGCATGAATGGTTTTCACTTACATTGCTCGGCAATAAAATGACAGAAACATGAAGAAACAGGATGAGGCTGCTCTGACATTTACAGTAACAGGAACAGGAACAAGCTGGTCAGACAGTTACAGTAACAGAACCATGAAGAAACAGGAACAGGCTGGTCTGACAGTGACAGGAACAGGAACAAGCTGGTCAGGCAGTTATAGTAAAAGAAACATGAAGAAACAGGAACAAGCTGGTTGACAGTTACAGTAACAGAAACATGAAGAAACAGGAACAAGCTGGTTGACAGTTACAGTAACAGAAACATGAAGAAACAGGAACAGGCTGGTTGACAGTTACAGTAACAGAAACATGAACAAACAGGAACAAGCTGGTTGACAGTTACAGTAACAGAAACATGAAGAAACAGGAACAGGCTGGTTGACAGTTACAGTAACAGAAACATGAAGAAACAGGAACAGGCTGGTTGACAGTAGTTCTTTAGGTGTCTTTTCTACGGCAGGTTCCAGCACATACATTCTTCTCACAGTATTTAAAAGTTACTTACAGCGTCATACACTTGCTTGGAAAGACTGATCTGATCTTCCATTCCCCCGATGTTGGTTTGAAGCTCATAAATTGTCAGGTAGAGATTGTCAACCTCCTGGAGATGCACAAAGGTATATTTTAGGTGAATGCTGACAGAACTCGTATATAAAAACTAAAATGATTCCTCCTAAATGCATTTATGGTGAAATGAACGTACTTCTTTCAAAGTCGTCCAATCAATTTCTAGAGTCTTGGTCAGTGATGACTCCTCTTCGTACCTTTTCAATGTAAAAGGCAACAGAATAATCACACCAAAGGGACATTGCTGAATGATAAATTATATTGCTGCACACCACGTAATTAATTAAATGAATGTTATGTCAACATAAACAAACAAATAGTGACCTGATGGACTCTTGTGGGAAAGCTATTGAAGTCTTACTGGCCTTTATTAATTCACAAAATGGCGGATTTTGCCGAGGAACCCCATCACTCACACCGCTAGGACAAAGGAAAGGAAGTAACAAACCTGGTCTGAACGTCTTCGATGATCCCCTTGTAGTGTTCGATCTCGGCGATGATTGCCTCTTTGGTTGCTGACAGACCATCGATCTGGGTCCTGTAGGTTCCGATGGCAGAGGTGAGGAGGATGGATGTACTGGCGGGACCGCCCTGGTCTGGGTTGGTGAACATGGAGATCTTTGCTTTCAGAATGGCGTTTTGCTGCTCTAGGGCACGGGCCTGTCACATGGGAGCGTGGAACAGAGTGTTTTTGAAAGCCAGAAAACTTTTCACATGTACCTTTTATGCAGGCGTTTCAGAAAAATTAAAAAAAATATCAAAATCGAAATAAATGTTATGACAGATGTTATACCACATGTTGACATGACAGATTATGTCACTTATCAAATTTAGGTACTTGTGCTAGCTGAAGCCAAAGTGTTATGGCAGCTGCCATGAAAGGGACTTCTTATAACAGTGTCATGAAGTCCCTGTCATGACAGCGGTCATGACACTTGCTTCAGCTAGCACTTTGGTAAGTGACATAAGCTTTCATGTCAACATGTGATATAACATCGGTCATAACATTTACAGATAAAAGTGACAACAGTTTAATGTTATTTAACATAAACTGACACCATCTATTATGACATCTTGTGACAGCTGTTATGTCATGTGTATCACAGTGTTATGCCAGGCTTTTGTCGAAGGGTTCAAGTAAAGTGATTCCAATAATGGTAATCATTAAGTATCATTATACAACTATATTAAAAATTGTCTTATATACATCTGAGATATAACATTACAATTTGGACATACTTTAATTTACTTGTGCATGAAATAATGCATTGCAACCTGTAATGGATGTTGGATTAACCATTAACCGCAGTCTTAGAGAGGGTCTATTAATCTATTCAAGACTGAGCATGAAATCCAACACAATTTTAAATGTAGATTTTTTTAATTTCTAAAAGCTTTGGTCTTGTCTGGAAGGAAGCAAAGCTGTTTGAAAGAAAATTCTGGAGGAATGGATAGATGTCTGGTAGAACTGATGATAAGATTGCCTGCAGCGTAATTCAACCATTTTCATTTTATTAGATGGAAAACGGTTGGAGCAACCGTTGTCAGTTCTGTATCTGTGATATTTCTTGCTGCAGCTGGAGAATCTCCTCTGTTCTTTTATTAAACTCACTTGCAGGGCGGCAGTTTTATTTAAAGGTTACTTGGCAACAGTGTTTTTGACATGGTAGCATTAAAGTGAAATTGGCAACTGGTGTATAAACGGCTCTGCTATATACTAAAGCATACACCTTTTGTTCTAACCTGTGGAAACAACAAGGCACACTTATTGCGGGCCTCTGGAATGTTGTGCAGAAAGGGAGTTGAGTTTGAAGTGGCCTTGTACTACTACACATCAAGACAAAGTATTAGAGATAAGAGAATGGTTTGAATTGAACATTCGAAAGGATAATTGAGGTCAGTTAACCTATTAAAATAATATCATAATACCAGAAACAAATGATGTAGTGATTAATCAAACCATCCCTGGAAGACATTTGAGGAATAAATTAGAGGAAGATTTAAATTGTGTTCAAGGAATTAGTTCTGCCTAAAAGATTAATTGATCTCATGAAAAGAGACCTCCATTAGGTATCGATTCTGGCCAAGTCACAAATACCATAATATTTAAGAGCAATGCTAATATTTAGGTTTAACAGATACTGGGCTTAATTAACAGCATACACATGGAAAACATGAATTATTATTACTATTATTATTATTTTTGCAGCTCATTTTAGAAATTCTGCGAGCACTAAATAACTATATAGAATTAATTGTGGCCACAAACAACAAAGTTTTGAGCAACCAAAGATTTGTTGAAACCATTAGTAGGTAAATAATTTTAAATCTGGATTTTGCCTTATCTCACAATTTCTCTTGGACAACCTTTAAAGGGAATTAATTCTCAGATTTAGCGCTTCAGCCCCATGCCACGCAGATTGAAGACGGAAACCGCTGAGTAACGTACCTTGTCGATGACGTTGGCGAACTTGTCATTGAGGGCTTGCAGCTCTTCTTTCTCCTTTAGACGTGTGACCTGGACAGTGTCCACAGAAGGGAGGGAGGGGTCCAGGCTGGGGACCGGGCTAATGCCCGCGTCCACGCTGGTGGTGTTTGTTAGGAAATTTAAGCTGTGGCCGTACCCCCCGATCTTGAAGACGCGTCCACCCAACCGTGCCCTCAGAGGAGCCACGCCTGCCCGGAACCCCGATAGCCTGCCGGCTGCGCCCCCCATGCCCAGTCCCCCACCCAGGGCCAGACCCAGAGCGCCTCCGCCGCCGCCGCCACCACCGCCACCCGCCCAACCCCAGACCTAACCCCATACCTCCCCCGAACCCCATACCTCCCCCTAGCCCCATGCCTCCCCCGAGCCCCATACCCAACCCTCTTGCTCCTCCTCCGAACCCAACCATCCTCGACATCCCCAACCCAAGGCCGCCGCCGCCGCCGCCGCCGCTGGCCCTGCCCGATGTAAAGAGCTTGTTACTGCCATATGTGGCACCGAACCTCACTGCCTTCCCCTTGATCCTTATGCTTGCGTCTGTCGACATGTCGCCTTCCGTCCCAGGGTCCAGGTGTCTGAACTTGAACTTCTCCCGAGCAGACAGGCTCTCTCCAGTTGGCCCAAGTGTTTTTATATACAAAGATAGCGGGGGCAGGGGGGAATCCAGTGCTCTGATTGGCTGCAATGGCTGCCAATGTCACTCAAATGTATGGGCTGAAAGGGAGGCCAGCGTCTGCCCTACAGGCACAGATCTCTCCGGAACATGTCGAAAAGCCTTTCAGGGCTTGGGGGCACATTTGATTGAAAGTGCAATCAATTTTACATCTTCCACGCCCTGTACTCAAACAGGCTTTAGAAGGCTATTTTACAAGGGCTTTATTATACTAACATCGCAGCGTCACCAGCCCCTTTTTCGCCTGGCAGATTCCGATCTGCAATGTTAATTCCCTGAACTGTGTGATACAGAGAACGCCGTTTGGGGATCTCGCCATTTGACGGCACGTTCCTCCCATAAATCACTGACGGTTTTCCAGTGAGAGGCAGCTGAACTGATGTGTTGTAGCCCATCACCTAGGAGGCCCAGAGGATATAGAAACTCTAACATTAGCATATGGTATGCAACATGCTGCAACAGCAAGGAATCTCCTCAGAGTTAGGCTTACATTCAAGGTGCTACGTTCGGTAATATGTCGTCTCTGCTCCTGATTGAGCAAACAGGCTTTGGAATATCAGGAAAGCAGCGGGGTTGTTACTCCAACAGCCAAGATGAGAAGATATTTGTACACTATCAGATGGTAACTTTAGTCCCCCCCCCCCCCCCTCCTCCTCACTCCTGTCCCTCCAAATGACCTAGTAATGCAAAGCCCATTACATACACTGCCTGGCCAAAAAAAAAAAGTCACACACTCTAATACAGTGGTCTCCAACCCTGTTCCTGGAGAGCTACCGTCCTGTAGGTTTTCATTTCAACCCTAATTTGGCACACCTGATTCTACTAATTAGCAGCTCAGCAAGATCTCTAGCTGTTCAGTGAGGTGTGCTTTGTTAGGGTTGGAGTGAAAACCTACAGGAGCTCAGGTAGCTCTCCAGGAACAGGGTTGGAGACCACTGCCCTAATATTGAGTTGGACCACCTTTAGCTTTGATTATGGCGCGCATTCGTCATGGTATTGTTTCGACAACCTTATGCAACGTCACAACATTTATTTCCGTCCAGAGTTGCATTCATTTTTGGCCGAGATCTTGTATTGACGATGAAAGAGTCGAACCACTCCGTAAAGTCTTCTCCAGCACATCCCAAAGACTTTCAATGGGGTTAAGGTCAGGACTCCAATTCATGGCCAATTCATGTGTGAAAACGATTCCTCATACTCCCTGAACCACTCTTTCACAATTTGAGCCCGATGAATCTTGGCATTGTCATCCTGGAATATGCCCATTGATGGGATAACCTGGTCATTCAGTACATTCAGGTACTCAGCTGACTTCATTTTATTGTATTTTACATGTTGCTGAGCCTAGACCTGACCAACTGAAGCAACCCCAGATCATAACACTGCCTGCAGAGGCTTGTACAGTGGGCACTATGCATGACGGGTGCAACGGCCGACTTTTTTTTGGCCAGGCAGCGTAAAGGAACATGAAGGACCTTTTCTCTTTTTCCTCATAACAGCCCTTTACTCTTACAGAGAACCCTTACTCTTCATAACCGCCCTTTACTCTTACAGAGAACCCTTACTCTTCATAACCGCCCTTTACTCTTACAGAGAACCCTTACTCTTCATAACCGCCCTTTACTCTTACAGAGAACCCTTACTCTTTATAACCGCCCTTTACTCTTACAGAGAACCCTTACTCTTCATAACCGCCCTTTACTCTTACAGAGAACCCTTACTCTTCATAACAGCCCTTTACTCTTACAGAGAACCCTTACTCTTCATAACAGCCCTTTACTCTTACAGAGAACCCTTACTCTTTATAACCGCCCTTTACTCTTACAGAGAACCCTTACTCTTCATAACCGCCCTTTACTCTTACAGAGAACCCTTACTCTTCATAACCGCCCTTTACTCTTACAGAGAACCCTTACTCTTCATAACCGCCCTTTACTCTTACAGAGAACCCTTACTCTTCATAACCGCCCTTTACTCTTACAGAGAACCCTTACTCTTCATAACCGCCCTTTACTCTTACAGAGAACCCTTACTCTTCATAACCGCCCTTTACTCTTACAGAGAACCCTTACTCTTCATAACCACCCTTTACTCTTACAGAGAAACATGCCACACAATATGTTTAGCACAGACTCCAAAATTGGTAGGGATGCTGGAAGGATTTATGGGCTTTTTTTATGAGAACAATTAGGAACATGCCTTCTTGGGTGGCTGCCAAAGGAGGTGTGCTTTATGGAATACTTCAACAGCACTAGGCCTGCAGCCATATCCATGCATTAAGAACACTGCCATCATTCTTTGGATTCCACTGCCTGTGATGAAAGGAGGGGCAAGAGAGAGAAAAGAATGGATACTTTTCCATCCACTCCATGCTTTCTTGGTTGGTTGCCCGATCTCTTATCCCCTACAATCGACTGGTCGCACCTTAGAGTATATAATAAATAGAGACAGCGATGCCAATAGAAACCAATGGGGAGCACATCCGAACCAGGAGGTTTTAATTTTGCGCTCATCTCACGTGCGCAGTTGTGTCCTTGGAGTCACATGTACAACGAGGATGGCGCAGAAAGTGAGGTGAAAGTGGCTACGCCTTAAGAGTATGTAATTGGTTGCCAACTGGCGTGCAAAAATATGACGTAGGAATAATAATGAAAAAATGTGTCTGTGTGGTAAGAAAAAAATATTTGACCACGGGAAAAAAATAAGCGATTTTTAAAGAAATTTTAATGCACAGAGATTAACATCAATATACGAGTGGAAGTATATATATTTTTTTGCTGTCAAAAATTAATGGAGCCCAATGGGGAAACTGGCTTTTTTTAGCGCAATTATAGATATCAGCAGAGGGCGACATTATATCCGGTGTTGAGGTTGAGAGCTGAAAGCTGGCTGCACCCCAACCGCCCCCTGGCTTGGGGTCAGAGGTCATATGTATGCTATTATGTATACATCACAGAACTATATAACGTCAGCTTCAAGTTTTATTTTCTGACTCACGTTTTTGACAAAGAAGATTAGCCTGTTTAGACAAATATGACAAAAAGACTTCATTCAGTTGAGCCAGTGTCACTGATGATTTAGGTCTGTTGATCTATTGAACATTGATGGACATTATGCTATATTATTTTCTCTTTTTATATTGTATTTTAGGGCGGCATTTTTAAATCTTGCTTAGGGCGGCAAAATGATGAGAACCAGGGCTGACTACATTGGATCATTGCAATCATTTGTAATCCAGCAAAATCTGAAAACTTCCCAAGTGCCTGAATACTTTTGTAAGGCACCACATATATTATTTTGTGATATATGTTACATTCTTCAAAATTAACTCAGATTTTTACCGAGGTCTGAAGAGTGAAAGGGTTTTGAATGTGGATTTGACACAGATCAGCAGGTGTCCTTGACCTGATAGCAGTCCTTACACAGCTCAACGTGGAGCTCCTCTCTGCAGACTTAGTGAATGGCCAGGCCAACTGTTTTCTATTAAAGGGATTGTGATACACGCGTCACAGTGAATCTCTTTTCGTCCACACAGAGGGAGATGTAATTATATGATAACGGCCTATCAGTGGAGTCACTGAGGCTTACACCATCAGCACTGATAGAGCCCACAGAACTGCTGTGGAAGCCCCCCCTCCGCCTTTGTTTTGGCCGAAAATATATTTACAATTTACACCTCAATGAAGCACTTATCATGTCCTTTGTGTTTTACATTCCGTCTGCCGCTGATCTTCAGCCTGGAGAGCATGAGGCAATGAGCAATAGGGAATAAATGATAGTGATTTATCATTTACAGTACCAGTCAAAAGTTTGGACACAGTTGATTGAATGCATCTTTCTCATTATCTTAGAGACATTTTGATCTAAAGGCTTTTGCTTAAATGATTGAATTTTTTTCCCTAGACAAATATAAATAGTGAAGTTGATGCCTATGTATGAATTTCTTTCCAAAACAAAAATTTCAATAAAATGCACCAGCAACAAGCAGTTTTTATTTAGAACTACACCGTTCCCACTGTGGGGGGAGGAGGGGGGGGGGGGGGGGGGGGGGGGTGATGGTATGGGGTTGGTTTGCTGGTGACACTGTTGGACAAGTTATCTAGAATTGAAGGCACACTTAACCAGCATTCTGCAGTGACACAGCAACCCATCTGGCTTGCACTTTAGTTGGGCCCTCATTTGATTTTCATCAGGACAATGACCTGAACCACACCTCCAGGCTGTGTAAGAGCTATTGGACAATGAAGGAGAGTGATGGAGTGCTGCATCAGATTACCTAATCTAACACCCAACCTAAACCCAATAGAGATGGTTTGGGATGAGTTGGACCGGAGAGTGAAGGAAAAGCAGCCAAGTGCTCAGCATATGTGGGAATTCCTTCAAGACTGTTGGAAAAGCATCCCAGGTGGCTACCTCATGAAGTTGATTGAGAGAATGCCAAGAGTGCAAAGCTGGTATCAAGGCAAAGGGTGGCTACTTTGAAGAATCCAAAATATAAGATACATTTTGGTCACTGCATAATTACATTTATGTTATTTCATAGTTTTTACTATTATTCTAAACTGTAAAGAAATAGTGAAAATAAAGAAAACCTCTTCTATGAGCAGGTGACGTGTCTTTTGACTGGAACTGTAGATCACCTCTCACAAGCGCAATCCGAGAACTGCGCACAATAGGGGTTGGTTGCGTGACAACAGCGGCGCAGTGCAGAGCGTGACGCTGCATGGGAGTGAGCAGCGTGCAGTGAAAATGCAATACGAGGTCTTACGGAATCCAAAGAATAATCTTGTACAGCAAGATCAGCTCACGCCACGCAAAAAAATGACATAAAAGAAAATATGATATCGGAGACTGCGGCAGGCGTACGGGATGTGAAAGGCGTGAACGGCGGCGTAAGGTTAACAGATTAATCTGCCGACTAAAATCGCGCCGACAGTAACTAGGATGACATTTGGTTGTGAGGCCCGTCCTGTTTAATGGCACTGAAATAACACGAGCCGAGACAAAGGCTGGCGGGGTCTGGGCAAGCGAGCCGTGGCGGAGGGCAGCAGGCCGCCTTTGATAGACAGAGGCCATTGTACCATAAGATTATTATGTCTGTTCACCAGCGCCCCAAGCAGCCCACTGACATTCAGGAACAAGCACACGCTTAGACCGTTTCCTTCTCTTTCCGTGGGGCTATGTTTCGTGTTTACTGTGCTCAAATCCCTCTCACCTCCAACAGTATAACAAAGTTGTACAAGTCATGGTCCTTTGGTTTATATTCCTGCTTAATGCACATAGCCACGCGTCGATGTTATGCGCTGTCCGTCGTTAAACGAGGTCACGTGGGCCGAGAGAGCGTCCATTTGTGGGATGTGATCTTTGAAGCCAGTGACATCAAGCCAGCCCCTCAAATTAAAATGCTAAATTTGGCAAGCCCTAGCAACATGACATCGTGATCGCTTACCTGAGCAGTCCCCAAAAATAAATAAATAAATAAATACATCGCAGTCAGGATGAGAAAGAGGGTGTTGAGTCATATGAATGACTGTGAGAAACACCATTAACACATAATTATCTCCTGTATAAATTCCACAGTACTCCGTATTGGACAATTGAATCAAATATTTAGTATTAATTTTAAAAAAAGTAAAAATACGTTCAAGGAGAGTGAGGTTCCCTTCATGTTCCAACTGTGCAACTGTTACATAATTAATGTAAACATGAATCATCTTATGGATTATGTGGTACTTTCCACATGTTTGCCCCACGTTTTTGCCAGGTTTGTCTTTTATAGGACGATTGGATATTCCTGATTTTAGTCGAGATACACCATCCTGCAGGCTTGATCAGGCCCTGTCCTAATGACATAAACACTGCCAAAACAGCCATTGCCTTCCTGAAAAGACCTCCACTGACTGGTCCCCATGTGCTGATTGGTGGAAATCTTGGCATAGAATAAGGCTGTGTCTTTTCTAAGTGAGAATAAAACCTGACTTTACCATTTAATTTAATCAAGCATTGAGGAATGTTCCAGTATGGACCGTCTAGTTCAGTATTAACACAAAGCTGTGTGGTTACAATATATAAAGGGGTTGCTAAACTTACCATGTGCATCCAAGTACAACAGGGTTAAAATGGATATGCTAACAATCAGATCCTACATTTTCTTTTGCAATGACAATATGTTGACGGAACAAATGCATATGGTGATATTATAAAGATAATGCAGTATCCCTTTAAAAGTGATACATTTGTTTGTGCAACAAATAAATTTAGTATGAAAGATGAAGTGTTAAAGTGTTTAGCATAAGTCGTAGATGAAATATTGGTACGATATTTTTAGCCTTCAATTCAAAATGTTTAAAAGCCTGTATTTCTGTATGAAAGAATAACGTGCCCTTATAATATGTCCTGCAGGAGAATGATTTTGACATGAAGGTCACTGCACACAGAAATAACATGATATAATATGGCAATTATCAAAACATTATGCATACATAAAACTATATGCATCTCTTGTTTGAATTTGATTTACATTTCATGAATGTCATTTAAATGAAATAGCAATTAAATACAAATAATCAAATTACTTTTAAGATGATATCTCTTTTATTATAGGTCATAAGTTACACTATAAATACCAGGATTTAAAAACATAACAGATATGTATATGTCTTGTAGGAAAACAAACTTAAGTCTAGGATTTTGTACATTATCACTATCGAACTGAAATATACACACACACGTATACCTCTGGAAGAATAATTAAGTGTCACTTTGGAGAAAAATATCAAACTGAAACAATAAAGTACTATCACCGAAACTTCTATTGTACTTTAACCGTGAAAAAATAAGATGATTATATCTGTCTATTCTCAGTAAATAGCTCATTTAAAATAGTTTCGCACATTAAGAATTTTCCTGCACTGTTCAGTGAATTGCAATTACTTTTCTTGGAAGGTTAACACAAAAGCCCGTGTTATGAAGTACAGGCCAATCAATAAATTCCTCTGCTTCAGCCCTGCTTTTACGGTCAGTAGATTCTCGAGATTGAACTATTGCCCATTTCAGAAGGTGCTTGATTAATTAAACAATCATCATTTTGGGAAGCATTGTGTTATATATGTATATATATAAATATACATTTACATACATATATCATTTTACAACAAAATCTTCAAGGAATAAATGGATTATATTAGGATAAAATTGTCCATGTTGCCTCTTGAATTCAGCACCACAAGTGATGGAAAGCGCCCAGCCGAATACAAAACTTCCAATAGCCCTTTCCTCCTCGTGAACTCGGCAACATACGCCTTAACCCAACGGAACTGTTTTTAAATTTACAATACATTCCACTTTGTCCCCCCCGATCCGTTATTTTCCAATACAATACAGTATCGAGTTAGTCATCATTGCCACACAGTAGTATTTACATAGACAGGACCGAATTCGCGCGTTAAGTATTTAGAGCGTAGCCTAGCCTAAGTGGTAACTTATTTCCCTTAGAGGCCGGGGTGTTAATTTGTGCCGTAGGCTATTGCTCCTCTCGTGTACTCTGGTACGCTGTAATGAAAGAGTAGGCTATGCCACTGTACATGCGTTTGTTGAACGGTTTCTATGTTTCCCCTAGATTCTAATGATCTGATTATACCGTTTCTATTTACAGTTATCCCCTGGCTATTGTGTATTTATCATGACAAGGCGACGGTTTCCAGCAATTGGTCGTGTCCCTGTTCCGTATGTTCAGTGTCAGCTTTAGAACCGTTTTCTGGGATGGGTATGATACTGGAGTTTTCCTGAGTCGTCGTATTTTCATCACATTTCTGGACTGCAGAGGGTGGCCGATGCCCGGAATCTCTGGGCGCAGGTCGCACCATGATGCATTGTCTGACTGCCGCTTTGCCTTTCTCTGTTTTGGGGCTGCAGTTGTCTCGCTCGTATTCCTCCTGAGCTCTCTTTATCTTCCGCTTTTTCATTTTGCCTTTGTGAAAGTGAAAAGTAGTGAGGGAAACTAATATGATCCCGATAATCACCGCGACCAACGCGATGAGCACAAGAGTAGACGAAAAAACCTGGAATAAGTGCTCCACTTGATCAATGCACGTGCCATTTGTCTGGGTAGTCCCGTTGAAAGTGCAAAGTGGAATGGATAGCGCCAATCTCTCGGTTGTCCTGGCACTCATTTAGTAGGTTTCACAGGTAAGAGTCCGTTTTCCCGATTGTAAAAAAAGGTCCTCAGATACGGTTTCCTTGTTTTTATCTCAAGCTGACTGTTGGTATAGCGAGTCCGCTCGAATTAAATGCCTTAGGTGTCCCATAGGAGTTACCTAGAAAATTGACCCAATACAGCAGAAATTAACATTCCATTGGGGGCAGCAGTGCAGCCAGTCAGTGACAAATCATAGCAAAATAACATTAAGCACGATCGGAGCCGTGCATATACACACATCTCTAAACTGATATTCCATTTTACAACACACAAATGCACAATCCACAAACGCAATTTGACAGTGGTAACCTACATTTTCCGTGGATGTTAGTGTTTAGCATGAACACGCTTACAGCATTTTGCCATATTCACCTTCCTAAATAGTTGTAGCCTATGACGTTATACTGCTAATTGCTCATAATATATTGTAAAATGTGACTGTTTATTTAAACACTTGAAATTATTTGTTTAGAAAAGTTGTAAAATTTAAACGAAATGGGGGAATAGAATGCTATAGCGCGATGCAACCTACTTTCTGCAGGGCAGGGCATCGTCCCCATTGCTTGCATCAGTACCAGTAGCTACTGTACACTAGCTACGTTTATATGTGACACTGGCGTTATGATTTATGATATGACGTTATAAAAACGTTAAATACGATACAGTCGGAAACAAACCCGTCGTCTGTGATAAATAAATGTGTGTGCTCAGCTTGCTATGCAAAAATAAAGTCAAATGCTAGAATTGTACGTGCATCATCGAATTTCTCGAACGATTTAGTATGCGTTCATCGCAGTCAACATGTAAACATGTTTCCACCTTGAAAGCATAAAAACATTACACAAAATGTTATAATCTTACCTGCTTCAAGTGCCGCGTCCCCTCTGTTCAAAAGTCGAAGACCGGCTGGAGTAGCACTATTCTGAAAAAAGGCAATTTGGAGAGCACAAACAAGCCAGCCAATCCCAACAGATCGCAATGACGTATCCCATTAGATAATTCTAAAGCATCGCTCTGCCCTGCGCCTCCATTCATACATATTTCTGTACGACAATCGTCATTAGAATCGAACACGAAGCATTACAGAAATACAGTAAGTACCACTCGCCATCCCAATGATTTAATTTCCCCACAACTATGTTCTAAAGGACGCATGCTGTAGGCTAGGCTACGTCGTTCGACTAACCATAAATATACCGCAACATAAGACATACGGTTTGATAACTTGCCCGGATTCTGGGAAGAAAAGCAGTTTTCCTAAGGTCAATTCGTATAGTGTACGATTATAAACCAGAAAACCATTTAAACCGTTTTCAGCCAACACCAGGGTTCGCAAAACCATACATCTCAAGGAGGGGAGGAACAAGCAATTTACAATAAAATGGGATATCCATAGGAGCGGTTGGAATACACAGCACGTTTCATATAGAGGATTCGTTCATCAAATGTAAAGACACGCTCCAAAAAGTAACCAGTAGGTTAGCATGAATGTGTAGATACATGGTTCCACTGAATAATCGTAAGTGCAGATTGGTTGACTGCACCCCCCTCCCCCCCTCGTCTCTGTCACCATAATTGGATTACCAGGTGGTTTCGCTATTGTCTTTACTTTCTAAGACGTTTAAATCGATAATCAAAGTCTAAACATTTATTACACGTGTAATAGAATTTTCTCGCGGGTTTTCTCCTGTGACTCAAGAACACAACAGTGGGCTTGAGTCACATCGCGCCTGGTTAAATGGTGCTGTCCAGTGCTGAACGTTGCAAAACAGTGACGCAATTCAGACTTGTGTTGGCTGTATGCCATATACGACTTATTTGAGTCTCGCTAACAGTGCACCGTCTCTCTTCACTGATGGGACCGTGTTTATACGGGGAGTCAAAATAGTTGTTGCATCAATGCTGTGTAATGATCGTGCAAAACATAACGCTAATACAATCCCATATGTGGTCTGCATGCTCAACTTGAAAGTGCATATTCATCTTAGATTCGTCCATCCGTTTAAACTTTTAATTTGAATGTGTTTGCATTTCTCTGTTTTTTTTGCTATGTTTTAAAATGCGTACATCCTAGTCTACGCGGCCTTCTGTTTTTAAATATTAGTGCTGCTTGATCACTATGTAACTTGTACAAGAAATTCTGCACAACGTTCTGGGAGTCTTGTTGTCTTGAATAATAAATTAACTATCCCCTCTCTCTTTGTGTTGTATATGTATGATGACTTTCAAATACATGAGTTATCTATGGTAGGGTTACTTAATAAAGGGTTATTTAATGTCTTTTCAGTAAAAGACATTACTCATAATCCTTTCTCTCCATCCGCAGATAGTCCGCATTGAACCATGGCAGTAGGAAACAATCTTTTCTAACTAGTACTCGCTGTGCTTTTCCATCAGTGACAAATGTAGTGGTGTTTTGTAGAAATGAGCCTGATAAGAACTGATTTGGGAATATACCCTAACACAGCATGTTGACTGAAGCCAATTATGAGCTCAAGCAAGTCTTATCTGGAGAATACAAACAGACTAACAAATTCAACATGAGAAGATATCTTTAAATTTGGACAGACAGCGAGCCTTCCTCAGGCTACAGAGCTAGCTCATTTTCATTTACACGTGAAAATAAAAGCCAGCCTGGCCCTCTATTAAAAATAACTAGACAAGATAAAGTATTGAAACTTACGTCCTTCAAAAAGGCCAGAGTTTAGGGACTCAAGTCTGTATGTGGTACACTGTTGTGGTTCCTTCAAAAAGGCCAGAGTTTAGGGACTCAAGGCTGTATGTGGTACACTGTTGTGGTTTGCCTCTTTTGCAGTGGTGTCATGATTTGAGAGTTGAGCACAGAAGGTTCAGGTCCTTGGTAAAGATATACTAATCCACTGGGCAGCTCCCTTGACTTTAGAGCAAAAATGAATAATTGTCCCATGTGTAGCAAATGTAACTCCTGTGTAGTAACTTATGGTTTCATGGCAAATTACTCAGCGAGGTCATTAAAGATCCCATATGCCGCCTATTTCAGAGAGTTGGGGGTTCCCTGGTGTCCTGGAAAAATTCCCAGTCTAGCCACCTGATCATCCCCCTGTTTGTTTCGCTTAATAACTGTTCCGTCGCCACCTCAGCCAATGTGTAGCAATGTTCTGCAAAAATGTGTAGCAATGTTCTGCAAAGCACTCTGGGATAATGAGATGAAAGGCACTATATAAATACAATTCATTATTATTATTCATTACTTAATGTCACTGGCTGTGAAAAAAACTAATTAGAGCTACCTAGTGGTTGGATGACATCGGCAAATGTCCGGGCTATATGGTTCTACAGGCCCATAAGTGGACAGCAAAGTGCAGCATCTTCTAACATTCATAAACTGTTTCTAGTTTGGGTCACATCTACAGTGCCCTACGTACGTATTGGGACATGGAAGCATTTTCTCTTCATTTGTCACTATACTCCAGAAGTTCATATCTGAAATCAAATCATTCATCTGAGGTTAAAGCATAGATCTTTAGCTTTTATTAGATGTATAAATATTGGATCCACCAATAAAATTATTTTATTTTTTTACAGGTGTATATTTTGAATTCACCTGTAAAAAAGAAAAGAAAATTCAAAGCCAATAAATATCAGTTAGTTTTCATAATATTTCATTACATTTACCCCCCCCCACCCCCCGACCACCAAAAAAAACAAAAAACTAATGGTGAGAAAGCTGATCAGAATGTTCCGGCTTTACCCAGTTCAAAGAGATGTGGCAAACTTAAAACAAGGTTATGATTTATACATGGCTTTTTTCAGTACGCTTTGCCAAGAGTACAATGGGCACAGAAAAGTTTGAATGTTTTCAGTGTCTTATTAAACTTTTATAAGGTCTTGCTCAGGGTGTATAAATTACCGCTGTAAGTTATAGGGCTGTTCAGAAACCATGATGAATCTTTGGCTGGGTTGGGCTGGGCCAAGCAAGGCTAGGCTCTGCCTTTTTAAAGGGGTGCGATTTGGGCTGTGTCCGAATCAGCACCCTTCCATACTATTCGGTAGGCTTGTTGAGTAGACAGGACAAAAAAGTTGTTAAGTAGGCAAACTTTTCTCTAAATATAGTATACTTTAAACCCCTGTATGATACACTTACTTCCGGGGTTTTGCATAGTGTATTCGGGAGCACACTTTTCAAGAAGGACACAAACATTTTGGTCACATAAATATGACGTGAAGCTTTGTTTTAAAAAATGAGGCACATTTTCCTTCAAATAGAACAAAAACAACATGCAATATGGAGGGTAAGGCAAGGATGGGATGTCTTATGACACTTCCACAGCGCGGTTGGAAAATAGTATGGCGGATATTTTTTGCGTACAGCACGTCACGTGCTAAACAGTGCGCATGAAACAGCACACTTCGGCCAGTGCACCGTACGCAGGAGACAGGGCGCAGTAGATAGGGCACTGCTTCGGACACAGCCTTGGACTTCTGTCACCAGTCAAGTTTGGTTCAAAGGGGCACAGCTGGAAAGGCATGAACAATGGCAGACGTCTGCCTGGGTCATCTGCTTTGAATGAGCCCGTTTGGAGACCCCAGTATTGATCAGTTCCAGTAGCATGTTCCTAAGCACCTCATTTGTACATGCACGCCACATTTAGCAGTGCACTGTGTCTACTTAAAGGTCAACTAATGCTGTTCTCTGAAAAATTATAACCACCTGATAATTGCCATGCAACATGTGTGTAACTTGCAGTTTGAATTTAATTTAAAGATTTCCTGAAGACATGTATATTCTTTCAAATAAACCCAACAGAATGATTTTAGATGGATAGATGGATGTGGAACAGATCACCCCATTCTTTCTTTATCTTCATTATTACCCATTTTCTTCTCTTTCTAAAATGCCCCGCCCCTTTTTTTACCCACTTTGCCATTGTCAATCGCACTCATCAGCATTGCGCATTGTTGCAACCAATTAAATACCAATCAACCAATTAAAAAACAGCTCAGATATAGTTCCTCAGTCTACAACGCATGGCGTGTATTCATAGAGAATCTCAAAGTATCCTCCTCTAGGATCAGTTTAGCCATTTAGCTCTTAATAGATAAGGTTAGGACATGGACAGGGGGAAACCCAATCCTTGATCAGCACTTCCACTCTGAGAGGCATAATGGAATAATGATAATAATTTAGCGCATGACTATGTCGTCTCCCCTTGGGCTCAGTCCCGCTACCCTCCCACTTTCCCAATTTGCCGCCCTGTGAGGTTTCAGTGAAAAACACAAAAGCAAGCGCGACCACAAACAGGGCGAGGCCCACTCCCGCACAGCTGCCAGACAGACAACCGTTTGAAACCTCAACACGTGAAATAAGCCATCTGCTAAGCTGTGCCAACTGTCCTCTGTGCACTTTTAAAGGAGCGTTGATCCACTTTAATCATGAAGTGCAGCCGTTTGTTTCTGTAGACACACGAGGTGACTCATGTAACATGCATTAGTAGGAAGTGACAACACCGCGTGCAGTGATACATCCTCTAAGCTAGTTAAAACAGCTTTCCTCAGCTTTCTCAACATCAACTGTTCTAAAGCGAAATATCAACTCGTGTAATTTTACAAATTCAAATTCAACAGCTCCGCCTGCTCCATGTACACATTTGGGAGCGCAGAACTTTAATAAAAAGCAACTGTAGACTGAGGGTTCCCAAGGAGGATGTTGTTTTATTAAACGCACGCCCTTCTGGCATTAAAAAAAACTCCCTTGATGAAGGATTATAGGTGTTTTACAATCAACGCGGTCATATGCAAGACCACCGTTACGAACGAGCTGACAATGGCCTCAGAGCTTGCATTAGCATTTGAGAGAAAGGCTGTTAGATTTCAGGCTGTGACTGCAAGGGAGGGCATCTCAGACCATATCGCAATTCAATTTCAATGGTAATTGCAGGGAAGGCGCCTACCAAGCCCTACTGACTCCCAGCTCTGAACAGCCTAGTCTGAGCACCAAAATAGAAAGAACTGCAAGAATTTTATCTGCCCGGGAAATGATTGGAAACAGGAGCTGCAGAAAGCCCAGTGCAATTGGGATGGAACCTCAGGAAGTGGGACAAAGTCAACAAACTCCCCTTCTTCAGCACAAGCTTTACAGAGGGGACGGCATCTCACAGCAGACCTATTCAAATTACGGGAATGCAGCCAGAACAACCGATTCTGACGGAAAGAAGCATCCACTAATGAATAGATATTTTAGTCAAGTCAAGTCAAGTTTATTTGTATAGCACATTTTCATACACAAGGCAACTCAAAGTGCTTTACATAAGACATAGAAAGACATTATATAAAAAGTAAATTAGAATTGAACAATGTTAATAAGAAGTTAAAACAATTATTTTACAGACACTGTCCATCCTTGTCTTTTAAAAAAAACATTTTGTCAAATGACAGGTTTGTCGGTTTCCTATGTGACACAAAGGCCATGGAATTAAATTATACCCAATAACACCCATTATTTTCGTGTCTACTCAACATGAAGTTCACCTATAATCAGACAATGAAATATTTTAAATTAAAGCATGGAGTTGTGGACAAAACATGCGTGGAGCTTCAAGACGAGTAGAACCACGTGGTGAAAGAAAGGATTCAACACATTCACCTGCCGGGTGCCAGTGCTTTTCACTCCGCAGTCCGCCAACTGACGCGCGCGGTCGAAGTGTACACTCCGCACACAGCGGTCATAGTGTCAGAGAAATGTACACTTCGCACACAGCGTTCAGTGTCAGAGAAGTGTACAATTCGCACACAGCGGTCATAGTGTCAGAGAAGTGTACACTTCGCACACAGCGGTCATAGTGTCAGAGAAGTGTACACTTTGCACACAGCGGTCATAGTGTCAGAGAAGTGTACACTTCGCACACAGTGGTCATAGTGTCAGAGAAGTGTACACTTTGCACACAGCGATCATAGTGTCAGAGAAGTGTACACTTCGCACACAGTGGTCATAGTGTCAGAGAAGTGTACACTTCGCACACAGTGGTCATAGTGTCAGAGAAGTGTACACTTCGCACACAGCGGTCATAGTGTCAGAGAAGTGTACACTTCGCACACAGCGGTCATAGTGTCAGAGAAGTGTACACTTCGCACACAGTGGTCATAGTGTCAGAGAAGTGTACACTTCGCACACAGTGGTCATAGTGTCAGAGAAATGTACACTTCGCACACAGCGGTCATAGTGTCAGAGAAGTGTACACTTCGCACACAGCTTTCACAGGCAGAAAGCCAGCGCTGATCGATCAGTCCCACTGGCAGGATGAGACATGGATGAGCCAGCTGACCGTAACCCTCTCTGGCCGATGTGAAGCCAATTATGCACCAGCTTGCTGGGACTAACCAAACAGTCAGCACCGCCACTTTGAGGATTCCTGTAGATGATTGTGGGGTTAGTAATTACAGTCAAATACAGTGTGCAAGAAGAATGAGCCACCTGGACACCCTCTTAGCCAGACGTTTCCCCCAGTTCATCATTTAAGAAAAGATGCTGGGAAGGACTTTGGGTGAAATCATGTATAAACTGCAATAATAAAAGTAACTAACAGGTATGGAGTTGTGACATGTACCACATAGTTACAAAGTGCTACTTGCACAATGTAATTGAGCAAGTGAAATGACCTTTATCTAATAATGCTTTAAACCCAAGTTTAACAATCCCGGCCAAAAGCGGCAAAGAATGGAAAAGAAATTCATTATTTTATAAACGTGCAACAACTGAGCTCCCTTAAATTTCCAATTTACACCGAAAATGAATGCATGACGAGGCAAAAACATGCCCCCAAATGGGGGTGACAGAGCAAACACGAGCACAACACCTCAATGATGAGTTCTAATGCAATAGAAGCCTTAAGCATACCAATCTTCTTTTGCTGTCCTTCGTCATAATACTCAGAAATGCTGGGATCAGATTTTAGAGACGACCAAACTGATAAATATAATCTGTTATATTTGAGCAGTGACTCACTAAATCCAAAAGCTAAATGCTAAAAGATAAAAGATCAGAAAACCAAAGATAAATGCTATGTTCCAGACTCTCCTTTCCGCCAAGCTGTCTGGTGAATCAGGGAAGCACATACATATTTAAATCACGCACTCCCACCAAATTTGCAAAGGTTGGTCTCCTAATCTGCCCTGAAAGACAGCACCTTATAAAATGAATAACACTCTTATCATTGGTGTTGATTCTTTTAGTAATTATTGTTGGCTTTCCTTTTGGTGCAGAAATGGGGAAAACGATGTGTGAACGATGGGCGGGGAAACTTTCCGAGCCGAACTCAACAGCCCGGCGGACAGTTCTTGCTATGGACACTTGAATCAGTTTACCTTTAGCAGGCAATGAGGCCAGACGCCTCTGTTGTCAGCACAATGAGGCCCCCTTCATTTAGAACTTGTTTTCCGAAGCACACACTGTAATCTCGCACACTGTAACCTAAAACTGACCTGCGTTCACTGGACTGATGTAAACCAATTATCACACAAAGTCCTTGTCGAACGTGGCAAACTGCCATTCAGGCATTCATTAAATGTCAGCGCCATCTCTACCTGCTGAACAAACAAATAATGGGCAGTAAGTGTGGGATCACGCTGCGAGTCAATGGGAGGAGCCGTGTCGTGCTGATTGGCTGCGAGAGGAGCTCCGGGATTGACTGTGAGTGCTGACTCAAAATGGTCCTGTTCATTAGCCACTGTTGGGAACCGTTTGATTGGTCAGTGGCAAGGTGAGCAGATTAGCCATAAACACGCACGGCGCTGATAGATGAGTCCAGGCTGCTGAGAAACAAGGCAAGGGGCTCGGCCCACCATGCCGCTGAACGTGATTTATCAGGTCGCCTGCCGCTCACATCCGCAGAGATATTTCACTGCTCTGTCCATGTTTAATAAGGTCAGAGTGAAGTCAGGTTATGACTAGGTTATGTCAGGTTAGCTAGGTTGGTATTTTGCACTCAACAGCTTGTCTTGGGTTAGAATCATTAAAACCGCTTGCTTATTAATCACAATATTCAATATTGCTTGAGAGGGTGGGGGTTTGATCCCGGCCATGGTTGGTCCTGTCTCAGTCTGTTACCCTCTCTGCTTTCAACCTGTCTGAGTAAAGCAAAAAATAAATATGAAAGAAGGGCAGGTTGTCCTATTGTCCTTTAAAAAAAGTCCCCTGCAGACCTGTGTCCTAGTTCTCACCCTCCCAAACTGACAGCGAGGACGAGCTGAGCACTAATCTAATTTAGGAAGAAAATCTGGAGTACAAATAAAACCTTACGTGCTTGTGCCTGTAATAACAATAATAAAAAATAATCACCATTAGCAGCAGCTAAGGATGAAGTGTATAGGGTTAGATGGCACTCGTATATGAAGGCTGAGGATATTCATATTAAATGAAGTGTGTATATTGGATATTCTCCAATATACCCACTTCATTTAGATGGACATCAGAAGGGGATTTAACACCGGTCTAGAACATGTGCTGCAGCCTGGAACATGTAAAAAAAAACAAAAAACAAAACAAAATAAAAACACTTCAGATTCAGCATCTGAAAACTGGCAAGTGAAGAGTTCATCTTAAAAGGTGTCTGGGGATCGGCATTCAACCTTCATTGTTCATTCCGCTGTCTGTTCCTTGCAGTCTTAATCATGGAGGAAAGAGGGCAGCTGGAGGTCCCCAAGCTGCAGTGTTGTAATCCACCCTTTCCCACCCCCCCCCCCCCCCCCCCCTTCGCCCTGGTGAAGGGCAGCTCCGTTAAACCGCCCGCCTTGTTCTTACGCATTAGCTCAGCACTCTACTCCTGTCAGTCTAATTGCCTCATCAATATGGGGGTGGGTGGCTACTTGGAACAAGCAACAGCCCGACATCCGTACAATAAATTGAACTGCAGTCATGTAAAATGTGCAATCAGGATATTATCAGCATGTATTGCACTGAACAACTCATTGATGAACAGAACAAGAACACAAGGAAGACTGTAGGCCTGTTTTTTTGCTTTAAACTGACTAGGAAACCTTTCTTGTCATATATTCATAATACTGTCATCTGCCTGATGTGGTCTTGTCAGGAGAAAATGGATAGAGAAAACTGCCGAGCCCATCAAATCAAATGCCGCGTACTACAGCTAAACGAGCAGGCTTCCAGGTGAGGAAATAAGGCAGGGAAACGACTCAAACAATGGAGCAGCCATTACGGTCTGCCACCCCTCCACTCTGCATCAGCAGCTCATTGCTGCAAAATGGTTGTGAACAAAAGGAGCAAGGAGCATTGCAACAAAGCTTCCTTATTTAACTGCCACTTCCAAGGCAACAAATGAGCCAAAATGGGGAGCGAGATGGATGCAAATGGGCGATCCTGCACTTTGGGTTGATGTGGAAAGTAGCAGGTTTCAGTAATGGGGCCCCGTTTAGGTGCATAAAAGGGATAAAAGACCCAGGCACATACAGCTTCATGACTGTTCTCTGATGAGGTGAAAATCAGACGTTGGACGAGGGGGGGTGATGTTCAGAGCGATCACTCGCGGTGCACACGCGTGTCAAACCATCCGATTCTTTTCTGTGGCTCGCCATGAACCCTGCAGGTGATTGTGCAGAGCTGTCCATGGTATAACTGCTGAGACTATTGCGGCAATATGCGGTTTTAAAAAAACGATAAACAGTATACAGTACATTATAAAATAACAAAATAATTGCCAGATAAAAACGATAAAAAATAAACATTAACAACAATAAAATTAAATTTCTCTCATCACATTGGCCTTGGTGATGCTTGTCATCATCTTTCTGTGGTAATTTTTTTTTCTTATTGACCTTCAAGGTTTATTTTTTTGATCACGCGTACACAATAAGTGGCAAAACCATCACCAGTAACAATCAAGACAAATGTTCCAGTAATTATGCAAGGCTGCGTTTCAATGACAGATTAACAACTATCATTAGAACAATAAACAGCCATTTTAAAACAAATGGCAGGAGAGCAGGAAGTATTTTTTTTGTATTAGCTTTGCACACAGACACTGGCGGAGGGCACACAACCTGTCCAGTCCCATACTCCATTTCTAACCCACATATCTCAGCGGTGCCAGGCACCATGTGGCCCAACGCATCTCTGGCTCCTTACGAACACGCCGCCGGAAGATTTTATTACCGCTATGCAGCGACGCCCACTGTTAGAAATAAATTGGATTGGCTGAGAGGGGGATTAAATTAAAGGGCACGGGGAGTCAGACAATCGCAGTAATTCAGCGAGACTCGGACGCGAGGCGGGAGAGCGGGAGGCTGTGTTTTCCACAGCCGCTGTGAAACATGAAAGCAAGTGGCAGATTGAGGGCCACCTCAGGACGGAACAGAGCTCCACCTGGCATGGAGACGCTTCAAGGGCACCCTGCAGAAGAGTTTAGCCACAACTAAGCCAAATACACCCCACCGCCTCACAATCACACTCGAAAATACACCCCACCACTCATCTCGCTCGCTCGCACATGCACACACGGACACACCACACACGCACTCGCACACGCACACACCCCTCACCACAGATCCTAACTGGGCATCATGGTCAGAGAGCGAGCCAAACTGCTCAGCGTGAAAAACCTTAATGGTTCAGGGGTGTAAACACTGAAGTGCTGATCAGTGCACAAGAAGCATATTTTCAAAAATTACATTTACGATAACATGGCGTTTCTCTTTTGGACGCCAGTCAGGAGGAATAAAAACAATTCACCCAGTGCACGCAGGCTTAATAGGTATTAATATAAGAACAAAAAACTTGGACAAACAGTTTTCTGGCTATAAACTCAGGGCTGGCGCTTTATGTTTGATACCCGGTCTACATTACCAACATTTCCCT
This sequence comes from Synaphobranchus kaupii, assembly GCA_029718625.1. NCBI lineage: Eukaryota > Metazoa > Chordata > Actinopteri > Anguilliformes > Synaphobranchidae > Synaphobranchus > Synaphobranchus kaupii. The sequence continues at coordinate 28,908,916 of CM056389.1, read as the reverse complement.
TGCTTCCTGCTCCAGTGGAGTTATCACCTCACACCAGTATAATGACCGTTTGCATGTGAGGGACAAAATAATGACGATGAGATTCTTACATGTGCATCTACCAGGACCACCAATAACCTGCAATAAATAAAGTTGTGGCCTTGGCAACGCTAAGAGCAGAAATGATGAACAGCCAGTGTGGCCTAAGCAGTGGATCAGGGCAGAAATAGGAAAAACAGAAACAAAGCTCTTTTGTTCTTGGTTTAATTGCCTCTGAATCATTTGCTGAAAACAATAGCACAACAGGCTAGGCTGCACTGGCACCCGCATTCTGTTGCTAACGCAAGACTTTAAATTACATTATGAGCTCCTTAATCTGGTACTTTCGACCTACCATAAAGCAAACAAAGGCAGGTAACATCACAACCACGAGTCAGCTATATAACTAGCTAGCAAAACACATACAAAATGAAAGTAAGGCAAGTCTTAATAATGCAGTACTTCAATGCAGTGCAGTTGTAGACTGGTCAGCACACCAATTCATTCAAATAAATTGATATTCCAAAGTAGCTATGCATACCATAAATACATTGGCGGTGCATTTCAACACTTCAGATCTAACCAGTGTACATGCAGTATAACATCACCGTTGGACTGGTAGCTAGGTACTTCAGACGGCCTCAACGAACCTCGACCAAGCACAGCCCTTTGCTTGGTGGGAACAGGGCTTTCAGACAGCACAGAGAGGAGTTTGGGAGCTGGTCAGGAATGCAGGTTGGAAGCCACAGGGAGGAGACGGACGTTATAGCTGGGAAGCGCTGTGGATCAGGCAGGCTGTGCCTGCAGCCACAGACTAAAGGCTCACTTCAAAGTCAAATGTGACTGTTCAACCACAACAAACATCCCCCAGTCTGCACGAAGAGGAAGATGCAAGATGAATGGTAATTGGAACACAAGACATGAAACGCCAGAGCCAAGCCACCACAGTAAAGCCTATAATAACGTTTCCACAATGTTACTTCAATCAATCAAGCGATCAATAAATCAATGATAGCAGCTTGCACGTAGACCATGACACCTGCACGGCCATGTCATCAGCAAATTCAGCAAAATCACTGCTATTCCTGAAACCCTTACACACATATATAAACGCACACACCTATACATACACACACACACACACACACACACACACACACACACACACACACACACACACACACACACACACACACACACACACACACACACACACACACACACACACACACACACAAAAATGAGTTTGAATACAGGCCATTAACGGATGCAGAATGTGTGAGACGGGACGATGCGAGACAGCTTTGTGAGGACCGGAAAGCCTGCGGCTCTGAGCGGGTGACCCAACGCGTCAGGCTTGACTGCATTTCCACTCCCAAATACATTATTGGCATTCATCCTCGGCGTAACTAAACCGAGGGGGTCCCGGGAGGCTAACAGAATGACAGAACGAGATGGCGAAGCAGGCCCGCCTTTTCGTTCAGCCGAGACCTGGTGCAGGAGTCGCGCATTTTCCCCAAAAACAAATGACGAGAAAAATGAAAGGTAACGTGGCACAGCTGGGCCACGGGGACTGCTCAAGGAATTCTATTATGATCACCGTCAGCACGACTCGCTTCTATATTTCACAGCAGAAACAGGGCTTTGAGCTGCAACGAGTCCACACTGGCCAGGTGCCAGGAGAAGAGAGCGGGGGAGAGAGGGGAAGAGAGCGGGGGAGAGAGAGGAAGAGAGGGGGGGGAGAGAGGGGAAGAGAGGGGGGGGAGAGAGAGGAAGAGAGGGGGGGGAGAGAGGGGAAGAGAGGGGGGGGAGAGAGAGGAAGAGAGGGGGGGGAGAGAGAGGAAGAGAGGGGGAGAGAGAGAGGGGGGAGACAGAGAGAAAGCTCCTGTATGAGGTTATAAAGCAAGTTTCCTTGAAGGAAATTATATGGATATAAGGGGGAGGGGGCAAAAGAGTAAGACAAAGAGAGAGAAAAAAGTTGAAACCAGTCAGATAGATGTCGGTGAATATGGATGGTGGGAGGAAAGAAAAGACGGGGGGCGGACGGAGGGACGGACGGACAGTATATACAGAGACATGATATGCACCTATCAGTCTCATCCATTGGTCCTGTTATGGATCCAAATGTGTGGGCACATGAGGAACACTCCAGCAGTGCTATTATTAACATATTATTATTATCCTTTTATCATTTTCTTATTTCACACATAAATGGATCCGGTGGTCCGAACCTGCAAAATTAAATCCCAAGCAGGCATGTGCCATTGTCTCTGTGCAGGAGAACAGGCTCAACATTCATTACTATGCGACAATCACATTATTTATGACACACGATGTACAAGTCAATCAATAATGAAGACAATGTGTTCAGGCTCAACATTCATTACTATGCAACAATCGTATATTTATGACACACGGTGTACGAGACAATCAATAACGAAGACGAATATGCGTTTCATGTTTTAAACAGTTGTATTGAACAGAGCAAAAAAAAAGAAAGAAAGAAAGATAGATGACATCACCGGAGGTTACAATATCTGCAATATTATTGATTTCTGGTGCTGAATTGATCCAGTCATGAACGAGTGATTTTATATCTGTGGGAGAAAAGTGTTCATGTTCCACAAAGATTCTGATTCCGTTCTTGACCGAAAATAACCCTTCTTATCTTGGGCTTATGTACAGCAAAATATGAAAGATAACCGCAATAAAAAGTACTTTCTATATACTTTCTAGTTTCTATAAACCTCAGCCGAAGCCTCTTCTCCAGGCTCTTGGCTAGCGGAGACCTATTCAGTGAGTGCATCTCACTGAAGATCTTACTGGGGAAAAATAACCAGCTCCCTTGCTGTGCTACGCTGACCGGATTCATAAGCTGCCTAAAAACATACCTAACTAATGAGCTCAGGAGATGGTGCACAAACTCTACAGTGTAACTTTATAGATTTTAAACTGGCTTCCCTACCCCACCCCCCCGTCCCAAATAGCCACCCATTTTTACCCCTAAAAGTTGTGGATGTCAAGTCCCCGTTGTGCCCCCTCAGACATGCAGGGACCAGTGTGGCTGAAGCCTGGGCGCCGCTGTAATACATGGGTCCACAAGCCCCTGCGCTACAGGAGAGCTAGCGCCCGTCAAACGAGACGCGTCTCTCTGTCTCACTGACGACAACCAGCGGCCCGTGAGCATCTGGCATATTGAGTGCATCCAATACAGCGGTAACCAGGGCACCGGGCAGAGACCTAAACCCACAGTGACCCAGGCAGGATGAATACAATTATGTCTCATGGTCACAGTCGGCAGGTAGCATAGCCTAGACCGTGAGGCCCGGCCTGCACTCCTGGCTTTTAATGGCCAAGCTACTTGGAAGCTCTAAATTTATAAACTGTTCACTTGTAAATAGTTTTTTATATTGCATATATATATATATATATATATATATATATATAATGCATATTTCATTACATATCTTCTGTATAGTAACTGGTGACAGAGATTCAATCAGCACATTTCATTCCCATTGTTCTATAGGGAAATAATATGAGCAAAAAGGCGATATTATAAACAAATAAACCAAAAATAATAATAATCTGAACAGGGACCCAGAAAACATTGTCCACCCAATAGCACTAGCTCCTGTTACTCAGCAAATGGAGCACCAGCTCCTCGTCCTCGGCCAATGAGAGGCCGGTGTCCAAGGGCTGAGACGCTGTTCCCGTGGCGTCCTCCTTCCTGGTCCTCTTCCCGCCCGCTGCAGGGCCGCTCGGATCAGACTCACTGCTGCTGTCACTGTAGCTCCTTTTCCTCGGTCCCTTCCCAGAAGCCTCTCTGTGTGTGACATCACAAAGGCACCGGTTAGTCACCATGACGTCCAGGAACTAATCCTTACCACTGCCGTACGTTAAAGCAAAAATGGCAAATTTCACGTGGTGCAGCACCCTTCAAAGTTATATTTGTTAACATGAGGGGCTGGTGCCAAGCCACCCCGGGCCCAAGGCCACCAAAGACCCGGTTAAAGTTGGCCAGCGTGGCACAGTTGTGTTTCGATTGAATTTTTTAAACAGCTTGGCTCTAGATTTGAATGACGTCATGCACTGAGGATGGAAAGAGAGATCCAGTCACTGAGCAATGAAGAATGAATTAGAGGAATCTGAATATTGTGCTATGTGCTCTGAGGAGAAGTAGGTTAAGTATGGAGAGTGGAAAGAACATGGTTGCATATGGAAAGAAATGTACATAAGTCACTATGCTTACACTGCATGCTCAGATTAATGTGCTAAATAGGAATATCGGCCAGGGTAAATGGCTTCTCGGACGGCCTGAAAAATGATTCAGTTAAAACAACCAGGCCTCGGCTGCAGTACAGCCTAGAGTTATCACTGATATTATAAGGACAACTGACAGTACGTTATTGGAGTTTGTTGTGTGAAATACAGCATCTGATATCATCTCCAAAGGTTTTAAGACGTGTTCTTCAATATCCTGGGTTATTTTATTGACATAGATTTTCCCCACACGAACACACAAATCTGAGGCAGTGAGGCATCTTCTGGTGAAAAATATCCACAGGAAAAGGAAGAATAATTTCCCTTCTAATGAAGTTAAAAGTATATAAACACACACACACACACATATACATAAACTTAAAAATGAAATTACACTAGCCTAATAGCTGCATTACACTGCTGTTATTGCATCGTACATTTCCTTCCCCATGAGACATCACACACACACACACAAACACTCAATCAATTTCCATCAGCTTCTTCAAAACCAAAAGGACGTTTGCAGCTTCTCTGACGACATACCCTTAAACCCGTTATGCTGAAAGCAGGCTTAAATTTAACCACACACACACACGCACGCACGCACGCACGCACGCACGCACGCACACACACACACACACACACACACACACACACACACACACACACACACACACACTTCAAGACTTTGCAAGGGTGCTAAAAAAACAAACAAAAAGCCAGTACATTCAAATGTTAAATTGGGGAAAGGCACGCTCATTAATGAGTCCAAACATGATTATTCCAATTAATTAAAAATGAAGATCTGCGTTACGAGCGCTGAGAACATATGAGGCTGACAATGCATTACTGCAGAAAGGTTTTATAATGGCCGACAGTCTCACAGCTGTTGATAAAAATAAAATAAAAATAAGACTGAACTGCTGGTAGTAATAAGTCCGTAATAAGTGAGGGCCCAAACCAAAAGTGCTGGCTGCTTATATCAGGGGAAATCTGTGTACACTGTGCCGTAAATGTATGCGGCCTAGCAGGACCTGCTGAGCCGCACTCAATAAAGCCTTCTGAACACATCTGACTGGGGTTAGCGGGTGGCCGCGCACCTCTCCCAGAATCGATTCACTACGAGGACGTTAAGGCAAAAGCGTTTGGGTTTACCAGGGCGCCGTCGACATTTTCAGACTACATCACTCCACTGTCTGAAATTCGAGACCACACACACACACGGAATAGTAATTCCTTCCAGGCCAGAAAGAGGCTAAACATTACTGGCTTGTTCTTCCCAACAGTCTCTAATAAGGGGACGCAAAACAAACTACAAAGCTAAATCACAGCTGACAGCAGGTCAGTACTCCACTCCCACTGTGCCCAATATTGAGTGTAACCGCTGTGGATTCTTACATTTCCAGGTCAGAGTATGACACTCCCTCTGTGCCTAATCTGGTGTAACCACTGTGGATTCTTACGGTCCCATCTTATCAGGCTCAGGCAAGGTGGAGAAGATGTCTGACTCAAACAGGATAATGCATTTTCTCAATTCCAGATATTGGGAGTTGGGCTTACACTTATTTCATTTAGCACACACAGGTATCCCGGGGCAACTTTGATAGACATTATCCATATAATCTATTCATATGGTTCGACAGTCGCACAGCATTGCTGAGTGATATTCCCAATCCAAACACAACAGTAGGCCTCCTTCAAATCAGCTCCCTAACCACCACTCAACAACTGGAACACGCTGACAGCAATTCGTTAACATTTTTCTTAACATCGCCTCAATGTCAGGGTCCGCGGTATACTGGACAAACAGCGGCTGTGGCTCTTGCTTTCACACAATTACCAATACTGGTTGAGAGAAAACTATAGGGAAAATGGCCTCTCAGCAGTGTTTTCATCTCAATTTGAGGCGCAACTTCACGCCAAAGAATGATTTTCACCACACACTCCAGCATTAGCCTGGAAGTTCAGCCCAAAAAAGTTAGAAAATAGGACAGCAGCGCTGGGGCGCATCTCCGCCTAAAAGTGCTGACTCACGTTAGTATCGACGCCAATATTTCCACCAAATACGCTTTTCATTTTTCATAGGGGTTCTCCACCCCTGGAGGTGGGGAACCAATACAAAGGAAGGCTTATACTGAGGAGAGATTACCCTGCAGGCGAATTAAACATTAGCTGTTGCACACCATCCATCACTAAATGTTGCTTGTTAATTGGGTTATATGCAGGCTGGATGCAGAAGGCTAACCAGGACATGACATGACTGCAGCTCAGAACAGATAGTGCCAGGAGACGGAACAGTGACTTTTCATTCATTACTCTTCAATGAACCAGATGGAGGGAACATTATTTGCTTTTGATGGAACTCGGTCTTGCACACTCAGTGTAACAGGCGCACAAATTGCATATGGGACTATGTTTTGTCAGCTTTTTCGATTTCCATCAAACTACGTTTTAACTGAATGACTTTCTCATGGATGAGCGGCACCGTATCCCTCCTGGAGTATTCCAGATATTGGTGCACTAGGAGGGCCAGAGAGAAAACTAGCCATGAGGGTCAGAGAGAAGACTAGCCGTGAGGTTCCGAGAGAAGGCTAGCCGTGAGCGTCAGAGAGAAGGCTAGCCGTGAGGGTCAGACAGAAGGCTAGCCGTGAGGTTCAGAGAGAAGGCTAGCTGTGAGGGTCAGAGAGAAGACTAGCCGTGAGGGTCAGAGAGAAGGCTAGCCGTGAGGTTCAGAGAGAAGGCTAGCTGTGAGGGTCAGAGAGAAGACTAGCCGTGAGGGTCAGACAGAAGGCTAGCCGTGAGGTTCAGAGAGAAGGCTAGCCGGGAGGTTCAGACTGAAGGCTAGCCGTGAGGTTCAGAGAGAAGGCTAGCCGTGAGGTTCAGAGAGAAGGCTAGCCGGGAGGTTCAGACTGAAGGCTAGCCGGGAGGTTCAGAGACAAGACTAGCTGTGAGGGTCAGAGAGAAGACTAGCTGTGAGGGTCAGAGAGAAGGCTAGCTGTGAGGGTCAGAGAGAAGGCTAGCTGTGAGGGTCAGAGAGAAGACTAGCCGTGAGGTTCAGAGAGAAGGCTAGCCGGGAGGTTCAGAGAGAAGACTAGCTGTGAGGGTCAGAGAGAAGACTAGCCGGGAGGGTCAGAGAGAAGACTAGCTGTGAGGGTCAGAGAGAAGACTAGCCGGGAGGGTCAGAGAGAAGGCTAGCCGTGAGGGTCAGAGAGAAGGCTAGCCATGAGGGTCAGAGAGAAGGCTAGCCATGAGGGTCAGAGAGAAGGCTAGCCGTGAGGGTCAGACAGAAGGCTAGCCGTGAGGTTCAGAGAGAAGACTAGCTGTGAGGGTCAGACAGAAGGCTAGCCGTGAGGTTCAGAGAGAAGGCTAGCCGTGAGGGTCAGAGAGAAGGCTAGCCGTGAGCATCAGACTGCAGTGTCTATTCATAGAAGAGGTGGAATCACCGACTTGACTGAAGTGAAATTGGGGAGCGCTAATGAATGAAGTCAATTTGGAATTCAATTAAATTTTGCAATCAGTCAGGTCACTGAAGGTCATTTGTTTTTGGGACCAGAAATGGCCTAGGTGGCCCCATTTTTAAACGCAAACTGGTCTGACTTACATTTTAGTCTTCATTTGCATGCATTATCTCTTGAGGGGCTCAGCAGCTTAAAGAGGACCCAGTGCAGCAGGGCGGGAAACGTCACAGCCTTTTATGCACAAATTATTTAATTTCAGCTTCCATTATAACGTCTTGAGAGGAGCATAAATTATGCGCGGCAGAAACTTATTTGCTCAGAGGATTAGAACAGTGGGCACATGTGGTGCTGCTGGGAGGTTTCCCTCTCTATCTGATGTCCCACCCCGTCCTCAGCTGCTCAGCGTCTTCAGCGGGCGCGCGCGTGAGTCACAGTTAATTAACAAGTGCAGTTATCTCAGGAGAGATGCTTCCTCTTATCTTTGACAAAATGGGAACTTTGAGATGAACCAAAGGTGGGGGGAGGGGGGGGGGGGCAAAAATCACCTCAAAAAAATTCAGGAATAGTGGAGGTGGACAGTGACATGCCAAAGGGTTAAACCTTAATGTTGATCTGCAGCTTAACGGTCCCCAAGCCTACTGCCTACTGCGCTTACAGACGCTGTACAGCACACACATAAAAACATTCCAGGAGCGAAATATTGGCTTTTATTAGAACAGGCACCGGTAGCTTCACTCGCCATATTGACAGATGCAGGGTTTAATATTATTTGGATGTCCTTTGCTTTGCGCGTGGGCGTGTAGTTATTTATTTTTTAATACTTTTGCATACAGTGGTAACAGAGGCACACTGAATCGAAGTAAAGCTGCTCGGTACTCTTGGTTCAGCCTCTCGGCATAAGGAGGAATGAGGAATAAGAGGACCCTGAGCTTCATGGTCCATTGGAGGGAAAGGTCACTGGGTGAAGATATGGGCAGGTATAAATAGATAATACACTGAACTGTATGCAGTAGATGGCTGTTGCAGGCAGGTCTATATAGATAATACACTGAACTGTATGCAGTAGATGGCTGTTACAGGCAGGACTAAATAGATAATACACTGAACTGTATGCCGTAGATGGTTGTTACAGGCAGGTCTAAATAGATAATACACTGAACTGTATGCAGTAGATGGTTCTTACAGTAGATAGCCTTGGAGGGTAGGGGGGTTGGTGGAGTCTGGCTTCAGAACATGGGAGTCTGAGGTGGGAGAAGGGGGGGTGCAGCCACGTTGGACATCAGCCCAAATTAGATAAGGCACAGAGGCAGTTAGATCCATGTTGCACCACACACGAGGCGGGGCTGGGCCAGAAGGCCCTGTAGATGCACAGCATTCATCTTGCTTTGCTGACTGTAATCAGCGGCTGAGTGGCTCTGAGACCCAGCAGCTGCACGGCACAGTGTGGTCCGGCCAGGCCGGAAATGCCACCCGCCAAAATGCACACAGCGTGGGGAGAAAAGCCTCTAGCAGACCAGGTCATAATTTTTATATCTCGCCCAACGAGCTTCGATCACCTGGACAACCGATAGAGCGATGAGGTGGCACTATAGCACTATTGAGCCCCTCAAATTTCCACTTCTATTGTCTTTCTGTACCTTCAATCATTGGCATTACGACCACTCCTATATTTCTTTTTCTTCATAAATGCTGAACTTAAAAGATTTTCTTTCCTTGACCTGGATTTAAAGCGTTCATTGTTCAATGCAGAATTGTCATTTAATATTGAGTGTTTTAAATGAAAATTCTGCTTGAATTCGATTGAATTGTATTTTTTAACTGATTTTTTTGGTTTTCACACAGGTCGGTAAGCATTTTAAAATTCACACCGGCGAGGGTCTTTAGCTGGACATACCAATCGACATTCATGTGAAATGATGGTGATTTATTGGCTCTCAGTAATTTCAACCCAACACTTCCCCTGGAGTTTATGTACTCGCTGAACAACCCTTGGGGCCTTTTAATCAAGCTCCTCATTATGTACCCACACTATCAGTTATAAATCAAATGCAGAGTACCCATTCCAGCCCAGCCAAGCCATCATTTATAGCGATGGCAATCAGCGCTGGACCTGAGCAAGATAAAAAAAATAAAAGCTCAACGGTACAAAACATGGCTTCCATGAACTGTAATTAGCTGCTTTCCAACGGGAATTTTGTGCGCCTGAGATTTGCAGGGGAGGACATAGGCCTGTGAAGTGCACGAGTGTGGTGTTTCGATAATCCACACACCACGCTGCGGGAGGCGGCGACCCGGATAAACGATTTTGCGATAGGAATCCTTTGGGCTTTGGGTTTAGCAGGGAGGAGCTCGAACGATGTTTCCTCCCATCTTCCTCCACTGCCAGACCAAGCTTTCTCATTGGAGGGCAATTACAAATACCGATGCTGGTGTTTACCACCCATTAAATGCCAATGTTCCCTGAATGATTAGAGTGGAGATAAACTCTGTAGATATTTCCTCAGGAAGCACTGATTAGAGACTGCAGTGTTGCGACCTCTGAGACAGGGCCAGTTTTTAAATTATAGGCCAGGCCTTGATTAGTCACAGTCTAATCAGCACAACAACAGAGCCAAAAAATTGACTTTTTTCCCCCCTCCACTTCCACACCCCCTCTTCAGAGGACAACTTTATTTATACTTTTGAGGTTGAGATACAGAAAACACAAGCTGCTCCGATTCTCTCCTCCACCCATCAAACACTTTGCTACACTGTTACCAAAACAAGCAAAATTAGACTTTGTCAAAGCAAATCAAACTGCAACTAACTTTGGTAAATACTTTTAACTTAACAGAACAACCATTGCCTTTGAAAACTTTTGAAGGCTGTGAATATTAATGTGGCAACTCATGCAGTTAATTAAAAAAAGGCACTAATTTTTTAAATGACTTTAATTGCAGTTTGACACACCTAACTTATCAGAGTTAATTTCCCCTGGCAAGGCTGATTTTGTTTGCATGAAATGTGTGGAAAAAATCTGGGAATGATAAAGTGGCTAGCTAGCTCCAATACGAAGTGAACAAACAACTAAAGGCCAATAAAGCACAAAGTGTACAAAACGTTTAACAGACAAGGGACGAGATAACGAAGTGGACATTCCAGCAAAAAGAAAGGAAGGAGAAAGAAAGAAAGAAAGAAAGCGGTTTCTCGCACATCCTGCCAAGATGAAGAAAGAAAGCGGTTTCTCGCACATCCTGCCAAGCTGAATTCCATCGTCTACAAAGAACACGTAGTTGGCAGTGGCATCTGTGTGCTTAAGCGTGCTTTTGTTAACTAAAGATCAAATATAATTTGAGAAAGCCAGTGAAAGCAATAGACTGTCAGGATATCTGCGGGCCAATAAATCAAACAGTACACAGAGTACAGCAGTGAGATGCAAGGCAGGAGCTCAAAGAGCAGGGGCTGCAGAACCCAGCACAGAATTACCACTGTTCAGATTCACCTCATTTATGAGCCATGGAGTATTGCATGAACATTACCATATTCTATTATTTTAAAGGATTTTCTTACCACTCATTCGATGAATACATTTGTCGCGATTTGAGGAAAACTTTCGAAAGGTGAAAATTTAATCAAAATGTATTTTTATACAGTGTTTTTTTTAAATTCTCAGTGGTTTACAATTAGCTACATTTCAAACATTTGCTACATAAATTCTGATTAATCATTAAATTTAGCTGCATCACTAAAACTACCATGTGCCATGAATTTATTATCCTTGCACATTTTGAATTTTCGAATATCAGAACTGAATGAATCCTGATGTGACAAGATTTTTAATCCAAGGCTGAGGTACAGTATGAGTATACATGAATCTTCACCAGAAATTACCAATGAACATTTAATAAAACATTTTTTTTGCTTGTTCACTACATATCAAAAGTATAAAAAAACAGGTGATGCTATTAGGCTTGTGCCATCGTGTGCAAGGCAGCATCGTCCCATCGAGCCCAGTGTTTGACACTGCAGACCCATGACTTACAGCAAATTAGCCAACCATGGGTTCCATACTGTTCCCATGTAATTTACAGCTTAATCTAGTCACACCCCCCAATTCCCATAGAGATTCATTCAAATGCAGAGAGGCCATAGTATCGCTTGTAAGAGTACCTGAAATAAGATATAAGATGTCTTTTGATATCCTTTTACACCTAGTCATGATAGCATCACCTGTTTACCTGTGGAATGTTCCAAACAGGTATTTTTTGAACTTCCCAGTTTTTTTTTTTTTTTTTTGCCCGTCCCAACTTTTTTGGAACGTGTTGCAAGCATCAAATTCGGAATTAGCATATATTTACAAAAATCAATAAAGTTGATAAGGTAAAACATTAAATATATTTTCTTTGTACTGTTTTCAATTAAATATATTTAAAAGAGAATTTACAAATCACTGCTTTCTGCTTTTATGTGCATTTTACGTACTGTCCCAACTTTTTTGGAATTGGGGTTTGTAGAACGCATGGAGTCATCGTTTTGATTGAGCATGTTTTATGTCAAAATAAGGAACCGTTGTTGCTGTAACATTGAGATAGTGAGATAGTAAAATAATTTATAGAGATTGAATTGTGAGTTTTAACATGTTCAAATGGTATATTGTGTGACCAGATTGATTGAAAATTGCTAATAAACTAAACCACTTCTGGCCTGAATATGGGCCGGTGTTAGTTAAGGGGTTAAAAGGGTGGTTAAAATGTGATTTTTAATATTATATAGTAATTTTTCTTAATCCTTAGACAGCCTAGAAACATTACATGTAATCCAGTATCTTAACATCGCTATCACAGGCTCACTAATATTGGGAATGCTAATGAGGACCATCTGCAGAGAAGGGGCTTGGCTCTACGATGTCAATGACACACCGTCAATGTCCCAGCATGCAACTGACACGAGAGCTGCTGCCAAAAGACGTCCCTGCTTCGATAGGCTCGAGATACTTGTAGGCGTATGTCTGAGACACTCTTGATTCCTTCCCCCCTTATTTTATTCACAAGGACTTTGGCCGAACTGTCCAGCGACTACATTCTCAAACACGGCTGGCTCAACTGAAGGTTAACGACCACAATCTGCGTAAGCTCGGCCTATCGCAGTCTGCCGTTGTGTGTGTGTGTGTCTTTGTGGAGGTGTCTGTAAAGTACCAACGGTGTGCTGTGTGCCAGGGACTGCATAATGTCAAATCCATTCCTTTCATTGGCTCCTCCTACACTGCAATCATTCATGATTCAAATAGTTCACAGCCTCTTAATCTCTTGTGGCTGTAAATTATTACTAAGAAGGACAAAAAGGACTCTCCCCAAAAGACTCAGATGAAGGGGCCACATAAATATGGTACAACGAGTGAAGAAATGGTTGCTCTTCATTTATTTTTTATCATTGATAAATGTGTGCAAGATGAGCTGTTTCTCCAGTTGCACAAACCCAGGGAAGGTGCTTTGTTGGCCAGACTGATCAGCCAATGTGTAGCTCATTGTGTGCACAGTATGGCCATTCTCACCTGAAACAGATCTTCAAATAGCCCAAACTGAAAACAATGTTATATTTAATGATGAATTAAAGCTATGATCAAATGAATAATTCTGTGAACAACTAAAGTGTAGAACACACACCAATCACCAACTCACCATCCGACTTGTAGATATTTCCATATTCCCAGAATCCTGTGGGCTCTTGATATGTTCATTTGTAAGTTAAGTCACACTAATATTTGTTCCTGGTTCTGTATTACAGATGGAGGTTACCGTTTATTTGAGCTGGTGCCGGAGAGTTGACAGGTGCCAATACCACCACACAGATAGTTGAATGGATGCTAATCCAGCTGGCCCTCACTAACAGCACTAGCAGTGCCCACTCTGACTGTAGCCCAAAGCTCTTGCACGGCACCGCCTGCCAACACATTTAAAAATATTAAAGGGCACTTCCGTACAAACTATCACTTTCAGAAAATTGCTTGGTTGGCTGAACAAAGAATATATTCACTTTGGTTGAGGTTTGAGCCGAGGGTTAATCTTCAAAAATCCGATTGAACTCGCCACCCCCACCCCCCACCCCCCACCCCCCCACACATGCGCTTTAATTAATTTCAAGCTCAGATTAAATATGTTGAATGAAACTCCTCTCAGCTTAATCCGTTTCAGAAGGACTATCGCCTATCAAGATTTTCTTTAAGTCTTGTGTGTCAGCAAAGCGGGAATGAACAGAATTCAACAAAAAAGCCAAGTTTGCATCATAAATTCTAGTGGCAGAGTTAACCCACACTAAACCTGACCCTGCAAAGGCTTTCACCATTAACCACCTCACACAATTGCTCCCTGGACTATACGTCTGCTACCTCCAGAGCCAAAAGGGCGTACCTTCCCCATGTCTAAAACCTTGCACAGGGAGGGTGGCATCCTTATGAGACGCGCCTTGGGTGCAACACGCACGTACAGCCCTGATCCAGCCGACGGGTAATAAAGTAGGCCGGGGACGGTGTTGATTATGCACGTAGCAGTGGACGCAGGCCAAGAGCAGCAGTCAGGTAAGAGCAGGGTCATTAAAAGACTCGGGAGGGAGGTGGGGGGGGTAAAAACGCGATGTGAATAAATAAGCGGGCACTGAAACAGACAGCTCGCTGCTGGGGCCTGGCTGTAAAGCACATCCGGGAAGCAGCTGGGCTGTAGATCTGTGTGCAAACTGGATGCCGCCCTGTGGATTTATGGGGCCGGAGCACATCTTGCATGCAGCATGTGTAGCCATGCAGTGAGCACTGGGGACAGGGCTGCAAATCAGGGGGATGGAGCAAACTGCACTGCCTGGGAGGAGCACCGTCACATGCTCTGCTCCCTCAGAGAGAGAGGGGGAGAGAGAGGGAGGGAGATAGAGTGGGAGATGGAGGGAGAGTGGGAGATGGAGGGAGGGAGGGAGAGAGGGAGGGGTGGAGAGAAGAAGAGAGATAAAGTGGGAGAGGGAGGGGGGAGAGAGGGAGGGAAAAATGGAGGGAGAGAGGGGGAGGGAAAAATGGAGAGCAAGGGGAGAGAGAGGGAGGGAAAAATGGAGAGGGAGGGGGGAGAAAAGAGACAAAGCTGGAGTGGGAGAGGGAGAGAGAACAGGAGGGAGAGAGAGAGAGGGAGGGAGAAAGAGTGAGAGATGGAGAAAAGGCAGATTGAGGTGGGACAAGGGGTAGACGGAGGGAGAGAGAAAGGGAGAGGGAGAGAGGATGTGGGGAGAAAGAGAACAGGAAGAGAGATAGGGAAAGGTGGGAGAGAAAGAAGGGGAATATGGAGGGATGGAAAGAAAAAGGGACAGGGGACAGAGAGAGAAGAGGGGGAAAGGGAGAGAGAAAATGTACAGAAAAAAGGATGAGAGGAGAAAGAATAATCAGAGCAGAGAGGAGGGTAGGGGGGGATGAAGGAAAGAGCAGAACAAGGGATGGAGTAGGAAAAAAATGGAGAAGGGGAGGAATGAGTCGGATCTGAATCACTGCATGGCACACGGCTCTCCAAGCGAGGCCACATTACCACTCAGCTCCTAAAACCACTTTATATCTCCTACAGTAATTACACATTCTATGGACTATCTGCTTCAGGCTCAGTGATCAATGTTTTACATTAGTGATGTACATTAGTGATGCTTTCTCATTCAGGGCAATAATTCCACTCAACAAGTAATGCAGAGATTCCCAATAATAACAGGGAGGCGGATAAGTGATACGGCACCGCATGGCTAATGACACCTTAAGGACAAAAAGCAAACAGTACAGGTATACTGAAACATTATATAAAATGCCATAATAGATGATGTTATGGCAAATTTGTAGCACTTACCCAGATTAACATATATAATAGTGTGACAGAGGGAAGAGAATGTTACTGATCGTCTGTCATTATAGATTGATGTATTCTCATCCTACCTTACAGTTCAAGGAGTTGTATCCGTGTCAGAACAATAAACAATAGGATACGGGAAGAAAGACGTTTACTGGGAGATGGGTTGCCATCTTTGTCTGGGACCAATTACAGAAAAGGAGTATGCCCCCAAGAGGCTCAATAAAAGTGCTTTAGGGTGCAAAAAAAAGCTGTCAGTACATTGTTATGACATTCACTTACAATCAGTCATTTCCTGTGACACTACTTTCATTGAGCGACCTTGATAGTCACAACAATGGGCAAAATTATTTATTTATAATAAGTGTGAGTAATTGACATCTCTCATACATGAACAAAACCTTTTCCTTTGATCAATTGTACTAGTATGAGAGGAAATAATTACTTCATTTGTTTGAGCATACAATACAGATCTGTATTATTTATTTTAAACAGTAATTGTTTCATAAAGGGTCTGAACATTTTGGACGGCAATGTACTGTGGAAACTATATACTCTATAATGAAACAGTGTTCAAGGTTACTGTGGAAATGGTAAAATGGTATAATGTTCTCATTACGCAATAAAAAAAAAGAATATAAGCATGACATTAGGGAACTTTTCTTATCCTGATTTTTACGTGTGTGTTACGTTTCTTACGTTTAACCTTTGATGTGACTTCCATTTAAATATAATATTTTAAAATTGAAAGTGATTTTTTTTGTGTGCTGGAAATATAGTATTTGCAAATTTAAAAAAACCAAAGACAATCAGAGACTGCTGGGGACCTCATCGATGAGGGCTGCCCACGGCAGACAGCGGCTTTTACAAAAGAGACATTCTACATGGTGTTGAGATTGTACAGCCACCACACCTTTGGGTGTCCAGCGTCCACAAAATAAGCCTAAAAGAGATTACACAAAATGCATTTCCCCTGAACCGTTCACCCTGCTCCACCTCTTACTGGCACCAGCACAACGGGAGGGCTCGCTGTTCAGAAACCAAAGGCCCAAGATAAATCTCTCACAACGCAGAAACCGCCTCACAGGGAGGTTTGTGCTTTTTTTATTGAGCAGGATACACCGATATACTGTAGGCCTGAGCCTCCACACGTCTGTGTCCCGTACATTTGGTGATATACTTAACCTGACAAACTGACAGTAAACAAAAAAAAATAAAAACGACTGAAAATACTTCAAAGCAGCCAGTGAAAAATTCAATTGCACTATTTTGTGAGCGAAGTGCCAACGGTAAAGCCACGGATTGATATTTTAAGTGAAATTTATGCAATGGAACAAATTGCAGCCCTTTGGAGGCGCTCCACACACCCCACACGATTCAGTGTGAACACCCCACATGATCTCCAATTAGATATGTAATTGCCTTCTATAAATATATGTGCTTGTTCAAACCAAGTTCTCTATACATTTGATGAAAGTAATCCCTTGGATACAGTGTTGTTCTCACCTGTTCTGGTCTTCCAACTCGGAGTCCACGTGCTTGTCCGGGTCTGGCAGAGAGCTGGGGTCAAACTCTTCCTCATTGTCACTGTGGTCCAGGTAAGCCACCACCTCCTCCTCCTCCTCCTCCTCCTCGCTGCCAGACTCTTCTTTTTGCTCCTAAGAGACCAATCAGGAGACCAATCAGGCACAATGTAGACTAGGACAGGGAGAGATAGTCTTAGATAAAGAGTCTACTGGGACAGCTGCTCTAGGGAAGAAATACACGGTCAGGCAGCTAAAAGATGCAGCCAAGGCTTACAAGGGAACCATTATGGTGTTTGGTATCTGCAGTGCGGGCTGGTGGTCCTGAATGCCCACAGTGGTCCAGAGTTCCCCTCATTACAACATGAGCGTCTGCCGTGAGTGCTATTCCCACATATCTACACCAGACCTGGGACAAATAATTCTTTGAAATATCATAATGCCTTTGGATGCCAGTAAAATCTCTGCAGACTGCTGCCCATTGTGAAAGGAAAAAATGTATTTTCAGCACATTTGAGAAGAAAATGACTGTTATATACGACTAGACGTTTCGGTTAGTGACACAATTCTTTGAAAAATCTCACGGACATGCAGGACTGTTTTCAAGATTTGCTTGTAAACATGCACTTGACCCAGGCCTGATCTACATGCATAATGGATCACCATAATGAAAAACAATATTATTGGCACCAATTCATGCACAGTAAGCAATACAAACAGCTTAGCATAATTGCTTTATATAAAATATTAAACCAACTGAAAGTCCAATCAAGTTCTACAATGATAGCACTATGATGCATGATACTTCGGTTCGAAGGAGGGGAAAAAATAATAAGTGTGTTATATTAGCTTATCATACAAATGCACGTGTGAGATGGCATTATGATTGCATTGGGAAACTTTAACAATCTACAAAACAATGGCCAGTGTATGTAATCTTTCACTAGAAAGACACCGCATGCAACTTGTAATGTAACTTTAAGGCTCCAGATGACCTTTAATGGAAATGACGCAACTTTAATCGATACAATTATCTTACTCACCAGCTCTACTACAAGATAGGCCTAACTTTATCCAATGGCACTTTTTATCACATACCTCTGCATACCAGTTATGACAGCATAATGCGCAATAACTACAGACCAATCTAATGAATCTGGGATACCAGAAAGAATTAATATATTTAGATAATACCAGTTTGAGAACTTGATTTATCTCAGCTGCCAGTAAAGAAAAAAACACTGAAACCCGGCTGAAAGGACTACTACTTCAGGTCTGAGAATGGTCTTTATGGATTTATTTGCAAACATACTATAGATCTACATGTCAAGTTACGCACTAATGTTATGTTATGATTGAAATTACTGGGTGTAATGGTACATTTAAAAAAATTCTGCTGTCAGTTCAGAAATAACATTATTTAGTTAGCTACATTAGCAAGACAGCTAAAATGGTTTGTACTCCGATACAGAATTTAGCCTATTTTTAGAGCTGCAAGTAGAACTGGTCAGGTAACAGAGCTGCTTACTGTGGACTTTACCAGCATCTGCCCTTGAACAGAATATCCTAATATTGTGAGTTAATGAAGCGTGATGTATAGTGCAGGGTTGGTTTCCTGAGTACAGAGTGCAGGGCGTTTTTGGATCAATGTGCTGTGGATTCACGCATCTGTAGGCGGTTTGGCTATATACTGTAATGGGCTCAGTCAATAGGCGGAGTTCACTATACAGATGATTTAAAGTCCAGTGAACCTGGGCTCCTGGGTGGAATATTCAACTAAAGCAGTAGTCCTCTATGTAGAGATGAGCCCAGTGGTCGGGGTTGAATCCTGAGCAAGTTTCTGCCGGGCCATGGCTGGGAATCCCGTGGGGTGACGCCTGATTGGTTATAGCGTGGTCCTGGAAGGGAGGGTTTTCGGTTGACAGAGTTCTCCTTGCTTCAGCGAGCAATAACGACTTCTGTGGTAGAGTAGGTGTCTGCACAGGCAAGAGCCACCACAGTAACTTAGCAGCTCATCTGGTAGACTGCAGTCTGAAAAGAAATGGCTGGCTGCATGCTCTTTGTGCTACACGTGCCAGTGAGCAGCCTCACTGAACTGAAGCGACAGACAGGCTTACAGTTAAAAATTGAGAGCCAAAAGAAAAATGACCATTTAAAAGGTTCAAAAAATATATTTTAAAATTTTTATTATTATTATTATTTTTTTTTTTATAACCGATGTCCTGGCTAAATTCCCAACATGGCTCTCTCAACCTGCCACCTCATCATCCCCCTGGTTTAATTGCCAAAAAATGTTCTCTCCCTCTCCACCTTAGCTCATGTGTGGTGAGCATTCTGGTGTAAAATGCAGAAAGTGCATCAAATCGAATGTTTTGCCTTCAACGGCAGGGAAACTGAATTTTTTAAGACGACAGAGTTCTGTGGTGCTACCGTCCATGAATACTTGCCGGAGCTGCCAAGTGATGCGTCACAAACAACCAACCTGAGGAGTCCTCCCCCTTTTGTTCCTAAATCCGATGTGAAGGACTTCACCACTGTGCCACAGACATACACAAGCTGGTAATCCTCCATTGTAGGTGGAAGAATTAACAGAGCGCGAAGGAAAAGACAAAGAACGGCTTGTTCCCAAAGCCGTACGCAACACAGCCAGTACACAAAAGGCAGCATTGCACAAGAGCAAGGGCACGGACTGACATTTAAAACCTCTTCAAAAAAAAAAAAACGTTTTAGTCAACTAAACTGCAGCAGTTTTGCATAAATCAAAACACTACTGAATAATTAAAAAGCAGCGGTAAAACAAAACCCTCCATCCAACAAAGCAAAAAGGTAAATAATTCATCACTAATATATTGCTTCAAGCAAGCAAGAAACTGTACAAACAGGAAACATATTTACCATTATGTGTGCATGCTTTTCACACAGAATGCTTGACACATGGTATAGCACCTGTGTCCGAATGTCTACTGTGTCCTGTCTCCTGTGTACAGAGTACTGGCAGATGTGTAAAATATACTATTTTCCATACTATTTTCCACCCGTACTGTGGAAGTGTCGCAAGACGTCCCACCCTTACATGGCCGTGTCACGTGTTGTTTTTGTTGTTATTCAAGAAAAACGTCAGGGAGGCTGTGCCTCTTTTTAAAAAAATGAAGCTGTGCCTCATATTTATGCGACCAAAATGTTTACGTACTTCTTTAAAAGAGTGCTCACAAATACCCCAGAAGTAAGTATATCATACGGGGGTTTTAAGTATACTACATTTAGAGAAAATTTCATCTACTTAACTAGTTTCTCATCGTGTCTGCTCAACACGCCTACTTAATAGTATGGAAGGGTGTTGATTGGGACACAGCCGTGGTAAGGTACTGAATTCATTAAAAGCCGTTACAGCAGAAGACGGATGCATGCGCCCAGAGCTCGGCTTGAACATCAAAGTATTCCTGGATCTTCAGTTCTGCCAGCATGCCTGTCACTCTCTGAACAGCTGACGGGCTCACTGGACCTCTACATCACAGGGCTAAAGGGATTGATTTTTTCACTGGGGGGTACGTGGCACAACTCAAATGGAATACAACAGAATCGGGGTGAAAAAAACAAAACATCATGAGCAGTGGTCTTGTGTTCTGGAGCTTCACTGTAAATTAGTTTAAGGAACCTCCCCTACACCATAAAAATAAAAACTACGAGAGCACTCTGTGTGAGAAACAAGAAGGGAAAAGCTGGATGAAAGGGGGGGGGGGGGGAAAAAGAAAAAAAAATAGAATATCATTACCCCGAGTCGTGATTTAAATCATCATTCAGTATGCCTGTGTCTCGGAATCTTTATTTTCGACGGAGGTGACATGATTTCATGGTAAATGTCTGGCTTGTCAAAGATGATACCAGCAAGAGACAGAAGCCTCTAATAAAAAGTGACAGGATTAAGAGACCATTTCTCATACGGAAAAACCAAAGTTTCCCCCAAGACATTCAATTTTCTGCAAAAAAATTTCCACAACAGTCACAGATAATTTCCCATCTGTCCTTCCCAGGTACAGCAATCACAGGGCCTAAAGAGCAAAAACATAGCTCTTTTTTCCCCCCCAGTAAAAGGGTTTAAATGACATCCAGAAACCAATATGAAAGTGCACAGTGTCAAGCCCCGCTACAGCAAACCAGCCAAACACCCAATCACAACTGTTTCCGTCCCTGTCAGTATGCCACGGATGACTGAGCCGCGGGAGAGGATGGATGTGATGGTTACAGGTGTTCCATCAGCTCATCCTGCAGATACTGAAATAACCAATTATTTGTCTGACGGGAAGAATTCCACTACAGTAAAAGGGTGTGGGATAGGCTCCTGGCGCAGGGATTAAGTCGTCTGGGCTTTGTGTCGACTTTCAAAGCGAGCTGCTTCTCTGATATTTCTAACACAGTGTGTGAAAACTCTCCCGAGAACACAGGACCTGGGCCAAAGCCTCGTCCCTTTCCTTCACGCCCAGTGGTTGCGTTGCAATTACTTCCACCGCAGCAACTCCTCCATTCCATAGTAATTGCTTGAATGGGTTTTGTTTTGAAAGCTGTGATGGCGAGGCATGCAACAGCATTATGTGTGGGTATCTGCATAATTAAAATCTCACGTGAGTACAGATGCAGCCAGCAGGCTCATTTACAGGTTGACATAAAAATTCTCTCTGAATTCAATTCAGCAGGTTTGACCACATTTAGACAAGGAATAATATGCATCGACTACTGTTTGACTGACTGCCCATTACATTGCACAGTAATGCTGTTAACGTTCACAGAGTAGGAATCTTTTCTTAGATCCGGGACCTTCTTGCTGTGAGGCGACCGTGCCGTCCACTGCACCAACATCATTAAATTCACCATCTCAAGGGTGGTATATCCAGTTCAGGCACTTGTGTGTTCCAGTCAAACCATGACCACAATCTGCGATCACAGAGTGAGGTGATGAACACCATATTCTGGTCATGTCCTCTGGACCCAGGTTGAATTACTTGTGACCGGACCATCTTGCAAATACTGAACATACTGAAAACTACATTGGTTGTTCCTGCAGATACTATAAATAGGATTAAACCGCAAGAAAGCCACAGAAAGATACATACATACACTACTCACAAAAAGTTAGGGATATTCGGCTTTCGGGTGAAATTTCAGGATGAACCTAAAATGCACTATAACCTTTACAGGTGAAATTAATTTGACCTTCTCTAAACTTTTGAATGCACATGTCCAACTATTCAATGTTTCAGTACTTTTTGCACAACTTGCTGTTCTCTAACAAGGAGCTGAACGGCAAAATTCACAACAGGTGTTTGATCCATGAATCGACCAATAAATTTCCTGGTTCAATTAGAATTGGTATTTAAACAGTCCTCTTCATCATGCTGTTCACATTTTGACATCATGAGACCAAGACGACACCTAACAATTGATCAACAGTACCTCGCCATTGCGAGGCTTCAAACAGGATGTTCTCAGAGGGAAGTGGCCACTGAGCTTAGAGTGTCACAGAGTGCCATCAGCAGGTTGCAACAGAGATACAGAGAGACTGGAAGTCACAGAAAAGCATAGAAGTGGATGTCCTTTGGCCACATCCCACACTGATGACCGCTTCATTGTGAACAGTGCCCTGCGGAACCGGATGATGAATGCCACTCAACTCCAGGCACATTTAAGGGAGGTGAGAGGCACCCAAGTGTCACGTCAGACCATTCGAAACCGTTTACATCAGCGTGGTCTGCGTGCTAGACGACCTGCAAGGGTACCTGACCACACCACCAGGCACAGGCGTCATCGTCTTGCATGGGCCAGGGATCATTTACGCTGGACGAGGGACCAGTGGGCCTCAGTGCTGTTCTCTGATGAAAGTTGATTCACGTTGAGCAGAAATGATGGCCGCCAACGATGTTGGAGACGTCAAGGAGAGCGCTATGCATCAGCCACTGTTGTCACCAGACGACCCTTTGGTGGTGGCGGTGTTACAGTGTGGGCAGGTGTGTCTAGTCAATACAGAACTGCCCTACACTTTGTGAATGGTACAGTGACAAGCCCATACTACCTGAATAACATCATTAATCCAGTCATTGTGCCCCTGCATGAACAACACAGGCCTAATTTCATCTTCATGGACGACAATGCTCCAGCTCATCGAGGTCGCATCATTAGGGAAAGGCTGCTGGAGACTGGGGTACCTCAAATGGAGTGGCCTGCACTTTCTCCAGACCTGAATCCCATAGAAAACCTATGGGATCAGCTGACTCACCGTGTAGAGGCTCGTAACTCTGTACCCCAGAACCTCAATGACCTGAGGGCCGCCCTTCAAGAAGAGTGGGATGCCATGCCTCAGCAGACAATAAGTCGACTTGTGAACAGCATGAGACGTCGTTGTCAAGCTGTAATTGATGCTCAAGGGCACATGACAAGACATTGACATTTTTGTTGTGGTATACCCACCACTGTTGTTGGCTTTTGTTTCAATAAATTGTTTGAGATGAGGAAATCACCATTGCATGCTTCGACTTAAATGCCCTACTTTCATGATACGTATAATATCACTGTAGCGTGAACTTACATTTTCCATAAATTTCACCCGAAAGCCAAATATCCCTAACTTTTTGTGAGTAGTGTATCTGTAATTCCCACTTTCCAAAAGGTAACAAGATGTCAAAATGATACCTGGCAAAGAGGAGCATGCCTCCTCCTTTCCCAAATCAACCCCCTTTGTGAGTACCCCAAGCCCCTTTGTGTGTACCCGTACGTCTTATGATATGGAGCATTTGCAGGGAAGCACCCATCGCTGTAATGGCGACATGTAGTCCAGCTGTCTCTCGTGTTCGTGTTTGTTAATTTGAATGTATTTTGCACTGATGCTGCTCGTTTTGATAATATTGACGAATTGTCTATTCTTTTTGCTTAACTGATAATTTTGTTTGTGGTCATCGCCATGGAGACGCATTCGCAACATATGCTCGGGAATGTCCGTTGGATTTGCAGCTACAAAGTTTGCCATCGCTCTTCACCGGCGTTGAAGATGTCGGGACTGATCCGGGAGTGCAGGAAATCTTCAAAAGGGCACCAGGGAAGGGAAGCAGAAGATAATGCGGGGGAGGAGTGATGGCATGACTGAGGCTGACGCAGTTCGGTGCTCCGTGTTGACAGTGGACAGAGACCGCAACACTGCATGGATGGAGAAAAGTCATGGAGGTGGAGTTTGTGTGTTGGGCTGCTTCATAACACTGGACAGCGGGGGCTATTTTTAATCACGACGTTTGGTTGTAGGCTATTCCACTTTAATTTACTTAATTAGTTTGATTAATGCAATGATTCTATTGAATGTCTTTATTTGATACGGTTGTTTGTGTGTGGTGGGTCTGCCACACTGTCTATGTCTTTTTTGTTGTTGGCGACAACTGAAGTTCTCTAACAGGAAAATAAAAGTTATTCTATTCTATTCTATCATGGCTTCATCCACAGTCTCTATTAATGACAAATTTGTGGATTTAATTACGACGATGTTGCCGAGACAATCCACAGCGCACACAGTGTTGTGTGCTATGACTCCCTTTTCAACAAAATCTCCAGTCTGTGCAGCACAGAGATAGACTACTGATAAGACTTTAAAAAACTCCACACACAGCAAGCAACCTGGGTTTTAAAATTTTCCAATACCCCGATCTATCCAGAGAGCTGTATTGATCAGCTTTAAACTAAAAAAAAAAATGGAACAGGCTCAGGTCTTCAAAACTGGCCATTACACCCACCGAAAGGCTTAATGGGTTTTGTCAGAGAAGGGAAAAAACTAAAATAGAAAAATGAAAATAAAAAACAATGGATTGACACTGAAAGACAACCAAGAAATAGACATCAAACAAACAAAAAAGATCACTTGCCACTGGGAGTGAAATTACAGTGAAGGGAAGGAGAGTGGGGACGTTAAAACAACTGGTGCCATTTTTAAGACCATTTGTAGCCAAGAGGACTTTAGACAACCCTCTGAGGACCTTAACTAGAGTTCCGTGTTCTCTGCTCCACACATTTGATTCCGTGTCAACAGTAATCCCATTCACAGAGGAACCGCCTTCTCCATTTTACATACGTCCAAATTAAGCTCATCCTGTCCATAGAGAATTCTATAAATAGACAGACATCATGTTACTCTTTGAGAATTCAGTTCTCAAACATGGCAGCAAAACAATTTTGTCTCTTGAGGGATAAATAAGGAATGAATGAGGGAGAAACTTTTGAGGGCTTCTTTCACAACACGAACGAGTAGCTATTCTAAAAATGCAATGCTTGCAATCACTTTAAGTGGTTTCTAATGACACAAATGACCTACAGCACAAGAAAACTAAGCTCACTTTAATAGATGATAGAGAGAAGGCACTTGAAACAGCACAGCATGTAGTTAACACCTTTCCCTCCGGGTTGTTTAAAACGAGTAACTATGCACTTTCAACAATAACAGTTGCCACAACAAAAGAGAACCATGACGATACACCAAAAATAGTTCTCTCTTCAGCAGAAACCACAGTTAGGCAAATGTGCCTGAAGCACCCATGTCAGTTGCATTTGTTTAAAAGTTATCCTGTCCTGTCTATAGGCAAGGCTCGAAAAGCTATGCAGTCAAAATGAAAGAATGCTTACACAATTCAACATGGGGCCAGGTACAAAACATCACGCATGAAAAATGCCCGAGAATCTTAACAGTGAGTGTATCCTCAATGGTTTCCAAGGTCATGTCTGACGTCTTTTGTCAAGGGCATTTGTGGACAGGCCCTTTGCAGTCACCTGCTTGTCTGACGAACGGGACTTTTTTTTGGGAGAGCTATGGGTTTGATAAGCGCACAGTCCCTCAGACTAAACAGATACTCATCTCCAAATACTTAACATTGAATGTCCTGTCTCCCGAGTGCGTGTTCCACTTTAACACGCTTAATGAATATTCACGAAGGGAGTGAATTAAGTACAATAACGTGGAAGCGGATGTTCTGCGCTGATATACTGCTGGATGAACCCTTTACCCAACAGAATCTCCATTATCTGAGAAGCAAAAAGAAGGGAAGGCAGACAGGAGTCTGTGATATGTGCGAGCACCGTCGTTCCCCTTGACTTCTGACGATGACGTTATCTCAGATTTAGTGGATCATTGTCCCATTTGTGCTATGCCCTCCCATGGGACTCCAGCTTGACCTAGAATTATCTTCAATTTGCAGTATCTTTATGACTTATCTGAGGGTCACCTTCTAGAGAGAGGTAATGCCACTTATGCAGGCAAGACATGTCCCTGACTCGCTCTCTGACTCACACCCTCACTAGCCAAGAAGCTGCAAAGTGTAATAACGGCTTTACGGATAGACTGGGTGAGAAGGGCAGCCGAAGACTCGTATCAACCACACCGCAGCAATCACAGCTGCTATAGCAACTGAAAAGGGCCCATTAGGTCCTCGTTTATTAATTTTACTGAAACCCGTTTATCTTAAACCCCTTTTCGCTTTCATCCCAATTTGGAATCGAAATTGTGGCACTCAAGTTATTGCTGTGGGTGCCAGCAAGACCTAGCCTAGGGAGCAACTGCCATCTGAGCCACTCGGGTACCCTCAGGATCTAGTTTCCAAAATCACAATGCTTTTATATGCACTTCTGAGCTCGGCTACTCGGGCTGAGTCACACAAACAGACCTCTCAGACTGGTGAATACTGACAGTTAACTGCCTGCACTCAAGAATTCAATTTCTTTCCAAGGTCCATTGCAATTTATAAACACTCATTACATTGATTTGTACTTACTGTTGCACAGGACCTGATGAGAAAGCTTTCTTTTCACCTTAATGCCAGTGACTGACTGACCTGTCCAATTATACAAGATTGTTTTTTATATACAAGGGCACCATCTAAAAAGTCCTGGTCATTAAATATATTTATTGAAGCCATTATTATGCGATTCAATCACGAGCATTCAATTCACACAGTAAGGCTTGATGTTATGCTGATCAGTGCCTTAATACACTGAAGGAAGTGAAGTGCCTTTCTACAAATAAGCCATCAGTAAATTGTTACTGATTACATGTCAATGCTACTGCAATGCCATACGGCTACAACATTCACAATGGCCTAAATTTACCTCCTGCCCCGTTTGCGTTCTCTATCAAAATGTTTTTGAACCGTGTTGTCCACCCTGGTCCATAAAATCCACAGGCTGACCAATACCTGGATCTACAGGTGATTAAACTTCCCCATCCAATCAACTGCCATCAAATGCAAATGCACTTGTTTGGAATTCATGGCATTCATGACTGATATTCAAGATAATGCATTTACACAGGGGTAGGTTCCAGCTGAGTCAACATTTAACTGCCATAATCACACATTACATACGGTTCAAAGCAGCAGTACTTTTAAACCTGCAATTTTCACACCATCAACTATTTCGATTAAAAGCATTACATCACTCAGATACAAAAAAAATGTTTTAGTTCTGATTAAGCTGAAAATAATTTAGGCCTTTTCATGGTTCAAAAAGGAAATCTCCCATTTCCTGTTTAAAAGGTTTTCACAGAGTGATATTTGTGTCCACAGGTTTGAAGTTGAAAGGCTGAACTTTACTTTAAAGAGAAGATCATCCAGATGTTCATTATCAACATTGCAGAATAGAGGGAAGAGAATGAACTTACTCTGGGGGGCTCGGAATGATTAGACACTCTCTTGTGATTCAGGGGTACAAAATCGAGGCCTTTTCCAATTTAAACATACGGAACAGAAAGCAAGAGGGCACTGTCTTCAATTTCTCCAGCCAATCTCACAAAGGTGTGTAGGGGATTGTGACCATGTGGTGTAATCTAACCCTGTCAAGAGACCGGGCATTGTGAGGCCTGTTTAACATTCTGCTGCCAGGCGCTCGCAGTGAGAACATTCGCATCCACGTGAACCGAATGAAAATAGAACTTTTCAAAAAAAAATTTTTTAAATTTTTTTATCAAGCTGACATCATGGGCGATTTTAAACAGACTTTACAGTTCTGCAGTTCTGTACACCAAAAAAAGAACAAACTAAACACAAAAAAAAACAGGAGCTCCATGTGTGTAAAGTGGGCTGGACTAGTGAAGCTCATTAAACGGAGTTAACGTTCATCTATTTCACCTGCCGAATGAAAGCCATACTGGAAAATACTGGATTTCCACACCCAAAATATTTATGGGGCCACTAACACAATGATGATCTCCAAATATAATAATACAAATACAAATATTTCTCCACTCCTGCAAGCAGCTCTGGATAAGTGTCTACTAAGTGATTGTAATGCAACTTTCCAGAATGAAGCCATGATTAGGCTTCATTACTGAACATTCCCTCTCAATATCAGCAAGAGCAAAATGCTTGTGATGTAAATACATCCTACATAGCAAAGTTATCAGCCTCTGCCTGAGACCAGTGTAGCTTTAGGGTATGAAAAGGATTAATCAGGAAAGAGCCTGAAGCTTAAGTTTGGGGTCTTTCCAATGTCCAGAGGTGAAAAATCCAGGGGTCAGAAAGTAAAAGTCCTGCCACGTGTTTCTTCCACTCATGAACTCAACCAGCTGATTTCACGAATTAGTTCTACCTCCTCGCTGAAGAATTGGGCTAATAAGCAAATCCAGGTGATTGAAACAAAATACTGGGGGGGGGGGGGGGGGGGACTTTTACTTTCGGAACCTGGATTTTACACCTCAGCCAATGTCCTACTAGCTGTAGTGAGCCTTCCTTCACACCCAGTGTCCAGTCAAAACAAGGTTGGTTGATGCTTTGGAATACCGGCTTCTCAGGTCTCCCGCCGGAAGCTACCGCTTGTGATGATTGGTGCTTTTCGAGCACGACTGTGACATTTACGTTTGCCGTGCTCTGCCGATGGATTCCCATGGTGCAATGCTGTGAGTATCATATACAGTGTGGCGTGTCGACAGTGTTGCTGTAGCAATTCGACAGTGGTCATGCTAATCATGCAACCTTTTTATTTTTACTGACCCGGCATTCTTTCACAGCCATGTAAGGTTGATATCAAAGTGAGCCTGTTGCTGCTCTATGACTGATGTTTCACATGGATTACACCTTTCCCCAAACAAGAGAACATATTTCATTCTTTGAGTAAAGACCAGTGAATTACATCACAGTCCCACATTTAATCTCGCCTGAAAGTGCCCGGCCAATAGGATTTCTTTGATTATTTTAGCTGCTAGACATTACTGTGTTGTGAATACCTCTTTAGGACATTCAGTACATGAAAGTGTAGAAATTATGTATGTTTGATGTCATAAACACAAGTTAAGAATGTAAAGTGTCAACAAAAATGTCAAGATAAAATGGCCTCAACAGTATAGTCGGTAAAATCTGCACTGGTGCAACCATGGTTCGGGGGACAATCCAAATCCTGGGTAAGCTGTTTAGTCCAAGACGATCTGAGATCTTGTAATAATTTTTATGCACATAATTTCATAATGTAGTTTTTACACTTCAGACTAGATCACTTTCCCACTCAAGCACCCTCTCACATGCTAACGCAGTCTCCATTCTCATTTACAACTCAACTTAATACCACCACCTTCTTCCGGTATAATGTTCCTCTAACATGCTAACACCACTTGCTTCCTCATTCATAAATATTCACTAACATGCTAACACCTTTCTCATTCACCGCTACTCATGTGCTACCAACAGCTCCTTTTCACACCATGAGTCCCATCAAGTTTGTTTACCCAATTAAAAAATATACAATTAGGATGAATTTAAAGATGATAGCAATGTGTTTTAGGTTCTCAGAAGAAAATGTAGCTAAAAAATTGGCACGTTCTGGTAAATATCCCACTGTTTTTGTAGCCCACTTATCACTTTCAGACTGCCGAAGGGAAAGTAAGTGTTAGTTCAGGGTTTTTACCACCAGCATAATTTATAGCCTTGAGTATAGTTTCCACAGTTAAGTTAATTGGCATCAACTTGGTTGGACAGGAAAATAACACCACAGAATGCCTGGCTATGTCATTCACTAACAAAAAAACAAAAAAACAAAGATTAACAGGTTAAAAAGTACAGGTAAAAAGGTCTCTCAAATTACCACACTTCCTCATGTTACACAACTTTGCTCCTTCAGGGTCCACATTGTGCAGTGCTGCCATGCATTACCGGCATTATATGACACTGATCTAATAATGTAGGCAGGTTGTGTGCTTTTCCCCACAGGCACCATTGGGATTGTTTAAAGGGGAGGGAATGACCTGTGCACCTAGGGACAAACAGTGCCGCAGCAGCAAGCACAATTAGACACCCTCCATTGGGAGCCCGAGGCGACGCTCATTACTATCGCTGAAAAGCAAGACACCGAGTGCTGTTTATGTGGCTAGGATGCCCAACAAAAGGTCTCACTTGCTCCAGTGTTTTTTTTTTTTCAGTTCTTTCTCTCACACCAACACACACAGACACACTCTCTCTCTCTCACACACACATGCGCGCACGCACGCACGCACACACACTTCTAACACAGTTTTCTACACCATGCATTGGAAAAAAATCAAATAAAATGGAAAATAAATTTAAAAAAGTCAGCCATTGTGCGATAATTCCAGGCTTCTGCATTGGTTGAGTTCCCTGATCTGCGGGGAAATTACACCTTGTTTTATTAGACCTCGGATGTCAGCGCGAGCTCTTGCTGTGCTGGGTAACAAACAGGTTTGGCCGTGCTGCTTGCGAGCGCGTACACGCCAGGGGACTCGCTACAAACCCTGGGCCTACCTGCCCCTCACACTACAGCGGCTCATGTGTAATGTTCCACACATACACTCTTCAGCACAGAATAACAATGCAACACTCCATCCCTCCGGGACCCAAGGACGTTTTCATGGTGTAAAGGAGACGCATGCTCACACATGGAAAGGAACCGTATTTTCACGGGACACTTATTAGCACCGAAGCCCAGAATTGCATATATCATGCTTATTTGTCAATGTATATGCATGCCCATGAAGTATGCTTCCTTTCACGCCACCACTCTATAAAACTACCAGGTTTGACTCAATTGCACAGACTTTCTGATAAAAATACATTGAACAAAACTGCTTTTGTTCTTCTGCTACCAAAATATTCATAACTGCTAAATAGACTTAGCTGTAAATTACACTGGAACAATATGGAACACATGGTTGGCTAAATGGCTCCAAGTCATCAAGGGTCTGACGTATCAAACAAGCCTTAAACCATCACTCTGCTGCTAGAAATACAGTAGATATGGATGGATAACTTGGATGGATGGGTTTCTTCTCCTGACTTATTTTTACATAGAGTTCAATAGGAAAATTTGTCAGGAGAAACAACCCTTAGTGATCCATCCATATCTACTGCATATCTGGCAGCAGAGTGATGGTTTGAGGCTCTACTGCATATCTGGCAGCAGAGTGATGGTTTGAGGCTCTACTGCATATCTGGCAGCAGTGTGATGGTTTGAGGCTCGTTTGATACCTCAGACCCTTGATGATTTAGTAGGCAGGACAACCGAAAAATGTATTTCGGGAAATCAACATAAATATTGTGCTTAAAATGTCAGTTTAACCTTAAATAAACGTATTATGGACAATAACTGTCCTTATATGTAATTTTAATGTGATATACGGACTGTTTTTGCGCCTTTTAAAAGCACATTTTCCCAACATTCGATCAATGATAAGAGTAGGACTCTGAGGGCACCGAACACAGATCAGCGCAGCCAGTATTCTGTTCTATTCAGTGTCTCGCGGTCATTCTGGCAGTTGACTTGATCAACTGTTAGAATTCTGAAAGACTGTCAGGTTAGTATTTTCGCTGGACACTCCTATATATCCCGCCTTATAACTTAAAAGTCCCAGCTTATTGGTGAAAGGTTTAAACGGATTCTGAAGATTGACATTTCAGGCTCCCAATCATGCTAACGGTGATGAGCGCACTATGACGTTTAGGTAGCCAATAACACGGCTGAATGCTTCTGACATAATTTACATAGGAACTCTATGCCCAGATCACAATGTCCCATCGACAGTGACCAAGGGAAGTTGATAACGATTCAGAAAATATATAACTTTTAAAGATTTAATTCCATCTTCTAGTGGGAATTTTGCCGTTTATTGAGGGTGTGACAGAAATTTTCGGGGCCACTGACCACAATCGAACGCTTTCACTTTTACGATTCGATTGAACAAGTAACGTTAGAAGTCCATTTTTTATGGAAAAAGTGCTATTGGTTTCTGTTAGCTTCACCATTCTAGCCTCATATGACAAACAATAAAGGCTAACCATAAACTAGCATTTACTTCTTGTAAGTTTTATCACCACAGCACTGAAGTAAAAAAGTCAATAAACTACGTTTTCTGTCAGAAATGTATTGTCAAGCTCACGTGAATTCACTGCTGTCTATGTTCTAAAGCTCCGGTTTGCCCTTCCTAGATTTAGCCATTTTGCCAACCATGTATTCCATACTGCAGCAGCATAATTTACAGCTAAATCTAGTCCCACCCCCCAATTCCCATAGAGATCCATTCAAATGCAGAGACGTTATAGTATCGCTTGAAAGAGTACCAGAAAATAATATATCAAGAGTCTTTTGATGTTGTTGGGTCACAGACATCAGGAGGTCATGGCATGCAAAGGATATGCGACCAAATATAACAAATGATTACTTTATTCTATATATAAATGCAGGCGTGCCAATAATTGTGGCACACATGGTTTTGTTAAAAATAATTATTTCTTGATGAGGGATTTTTTTTCCCTCATAATTAAAGGTTGAGAAACACTTTTCAGTGTGACATTAAGCTAATTCAGCAAACGGTGAATTTTTTTATAACCCTTTTTACTCATCTTTACCAGGGGTGCCAATAATAGTGGAGGGCACTGTAAGTGATATCTGCTGTGGTCATCCACAAACCTGGATTCAGCACATATTCTAACACACTTTCATAAGTCAGATTAGTTTAATGACTTGTAGGAATTGAACAACATTAAATAATTGGAGAACATCCGAGAACACCAACTTAATTAATCTTGGACAATCTTTAATGAATTCTAAATAAGGCCAGCTAAAACTACTCTACTTTTCACAGCCAAATACTACATGTGGGGCCTAAAGATGGTATAGCAAGGAATACTAAAATTATGTGTTCTTGTTACTCTTTTCAGCAGCCAAGCAGCTATTAAATAATTAAGATTCATCTAAACATATATATTAAAATAAAGACGGCTCCAATGTGCAAAAAGCTTGAGACTTCAGCAAAAAGAGAAAATGGTATCAGGTGGCCTTGGAGAGTAGTGAAATGTGTTACAAAAGTCTTAAGTACAGAGAATATCTACAGAGGTAGATGCATCAATTTGGAAATGACTGCTCTCCACAGCCTGGTAGGTTGTTTAGGCATCGGCCCAAAAAAACATTTACTCTGCAGTAATCTCCCAAAAAAAGAGAAGAAAGGAAAAAAAACGGCAAGCCCCTGAACCCAGAGTGCTCTAAGGAGTTTATCTCAGGGTGACTCACACACCAAGGACGTGCTTCAGGTTCAGAAGTACCTGGCTTCATCCGAGACGCGAAAGAACGAAAAAACGGTTTGACATTGGGAATGACATATCAAATTACGATTCTCCTGCGGAGTTCCCCATTAACTCCCAAACGCCCGGAGTTGTTAACATGAGGAGAGAGGGTGGGCTGGGCGAGCCACGACGCTCACACCAGGGAAGTGAATCGTCGACTCACCTCACGCTGTGTGTTCTCGTTAACATTCCTTTGTGGAGAGCTCATACCGTTTCTTTGGATGTCATCTCATCTGCACGAATGAACCCGGTCTGCATAATGCGTTGCGGGGAATTGCAAATGCTACACCAGAGATGAATATTTAAATGACTGAAATAGTCCGTCATTTGGGGGAGTAGGGAGTGGGCACGCCATTTTAAAATGTTGGGTTGTTACACATAAATTATTCAAGAGATCTACATCCACAGCAAGAGGCCAAGGAGCCTGTTTTATTCACTATGTATAACAATGAGCAAGGCTGGTTGAAAAGCATACTGATACATCCGTTTAAAAGTTTTACCTACAGTGAGCACCCGAATTCATTGGACAGTGACACATTTTTTGTTATTTTGGTTCTGTACTCTAGCACTTTGAGTTTTAAAGCATACGATGACAATGAGGTTGACTTTAATTTGAGGGTATTTTCATCCATATCGGATGAACCGTTTAGAAATTATAGAACCTTTTGTACATAGTCCCTCCCATTTTCGGGCATCAAAAAATATTGGACAATTTAACATAATGTAGAATAAAGTAATCATTTTTAATATTTGGTTGCATATCCTTTGTATGCCATGACTTCCTGGTGTCTGTGACCCAACAACATCAAAAGACTCGATATATAATGTAATGTAATGTAATGACTCTTGATATCTTATTTTCTGGTACTCTTACAAGCGATACTACAACTTCTCTGCGTTTGAATGGATCTCAATGGGAATTGGGGGGTGGGACTAGATTTAGCTGTAAATTACACTGGAACAGTATCCATTCTCCGTCCACTTGCAAAGGCCGTAACCTAACTTACTTTACTGTGAATGTGCATGCAAACACTGTGATACTGACTATACATGTGGTGTCAAACGGACTCTCCTGCCATCTTACTTAAATTACAGTTTCTTTTCTAACATACAACAGTAGAAATGAGACCAAGGTCCTGAGCCTGTGTGCGCTTTCACTAAGCCACAACAACTGTGCATTTTCTCAAGCCACCTTTAACCCAAAGAGAGGCATGAATCAGTTATTTTTATCATGCAATTCTGAAGTAATTTATTTAGTGGATCTCATTTTTTCCTTGTTGACTGGAACATTCACCTCATTCCACGTTTACAGCAATACCACGGAAAGGCCACGAGAAAACGAACATTACATTTAACCATACCGGGAGGGCTGAGCCAGTTTGTGTCAGTTTACAGCAGTGAGTGAAAATGGAATCAATACTTCTTAAAATATACTGCTGGAACATGCTTTTCTTTCAGCATTGAGCCAAGGTCATAAATAGATACGCTAACAAAGGCAATTGGGTGCAAACAAAGTAAATTAATAAAAAGAATCAATCAATATATAAAAATTGTACATTTCCTCATCAATAAGCATACGCATGCAGGGCCTCCTTGCCAAGCTGGCAGCTGTGCTGACACTGGAAGAGTTATATGTAACCTGGAGTGCACACATGCCGCCACGGCATAAATTCACAATGAACATTTTCTGTTGCAGTTCTTCAGGCGCTTGAAGAAGATAAGCTATTTTAAGCCTGGCTGCACAACAGCTTAAAAGGTGCAACTCATGAAAAGAGAAGGTGAAAAGAACTTGCTGGTAGCGCTGTGCAGGCAAGATACTGCCAGTAATTACCCATAATGCACAGAAATCATCTGTGCATGCAGTATCTGACACGATTCCTTCTCTTAATTGCACTGAAAGTACTCAATCACCCATGCGAGACTGTGCGTAAAATGAGCTTGGTGGAGAGGAGATGCCCAGCCAGTTACGGTGGTTGCCACGAGCACAGGCTGACCTTCGCCATTGTGACATCACCGATTCCAGCCAGGGCTACTTCATTAGCCGACAATAACTGGAAAGTGTTACTATGTGGAAAACAGTCCTTGTGTGCAAGTGTAGCACAGGCCTTGGCCATAGTGCTATTTGAGCTAATGGGGGGTACCACACTGGTGACCAAAAAAACATACCTGGAGAAGGGGGGGGTGTTTAAAAAAAACAACTAAAAAAACTAAAATAAAGTACAGAGAGGTGGCCTGTTCAAAAAAGTTACCTGCAAAAAAACTGCAAATATTATGGCTTGAACAGGTCCACTGTGAGAGGATCCGAGAGTCAGTGCTAATGTTTTGTAATAACCACTCCCTGACTAGCCTATCGGCAGGATGCTAAGGGATGCGTTGTTCTTTTATTAATGACTCAGAGTAAAGTGCACATTAATAAACTGCACTCCCAAGAGTAAGAGCATTATGAATCTCAAAAGGCCTACTGACAGATGATGCATACTCACGGTAAAGTCTTATGTGGCTTCTGAGGGGAAGTGGGAGGTGGACCGGTGAAGCTACAATTAATTCAGAGTATCAGTCAACGTTTGGTATTTGTAAGAAGGCACGTGGCGAATCTGGTCTGTTCTCACTGGCGCGAGAGCACTAATGTTCTCCGCCTTCATGGGAGAGCTGGAAAGGGGGAAGGTGGGTCTGTTCTCAGAGGACCGGTAGATGGTGATCCATCTTTATTAGCGCTTTGACTGAGGTGCAAGCCACACGAAGGCTGGCATGCTCCCCAGACAGGGAACGCAGCGGTATTGATCCGGGGCTCGTTCGGCGGATCTAATTCACAACTTTATCTTTTGAAAACTACAGAGCTGTACGTTACAAACCATAAGCTTGATAAACACACAATTATTTAATCAATTCCTAAGTGCAGAAAACAACCCAAAAAGAAAAAAAAAGAAAACCGCGCCAAACATTCTCATGACAGAGGATGCTGCGGGGAGAAACACTAGCAGAGAAAACGATTACAGAGGTCCAATTTCCCGCTCCGATTTAATTTACAGACATCAATTAAGAATTAATGGCTTTGTTGCATTCTCTGAAAAATACAATTAAAGACATTTAAGAGCATTAGGAAGGCAGGAAAAAAACCGGAAGAAGACAGGAAGGAGCAAGATAGTGACTGCACACTCATCTCAACAGATGCAGCGCTGCTGCAGATGTGTGTGGAGCTTCTGTGGAACATATGGCAGGCAGCACATGTTAAGGGCACAGGAGACCTGAGCAGAGGAAGACGGACATTGGAGATAAAAAGCAGCTTGTGAGGTGCTGCAGACTCCGATGGGGACCGTTGTTGATCATTAAAAACAGCAGCTGGTGTTTGGGTGACGGCGGCCGGAAACTGACCCCGATGGGGGTACATTTCCTTCTCCAAAAAAAACAAGAGTCGCGCTCAGGTGCACTGGCATGTCGTCACTGGGAAATAGACATTTATCATCTCATCACCTTTGCACATCGACTAGGCTTAAAACTGAACAGGACAATGAAATGGCAAAGTTACAAAATGCAAGTGAAAATCCCACACTGTTGTTAGCAGAGGCACGTGGTTAAATAATATGTACGGCAAATTCCTGTTGATCACCATTTCTTCGATCCATGGGCACTGGGGAAGGGCTGCTCGGATAGACTGAGGAAGAGGAAGAGTCGTGTGATTGTTCACCCGGGAACGTCGGCGTGATGAAGGCACGAGGGGATTGGTCTGCTGGCAGTGATGAATGGCAACATTCTTAGACAGCTGCTGTCATTGATCAGGTGACTAATTGGCTGCCCCAGATAGCTCCATTTGCATGCGTGCGGGGTGGGAGGAGATCCCCAGAGAGGGGGAAATCAGGAATATGACAGCTGCCATCAGGGGGAAAAAAAATGTAACAACCCCCCCACCCCCTATCCACCACAGCAGCACGGGTCAGACGTTGAACAGAAGTGCGCCATCTTGGATGGAACCAACCCCCCCTCCTCCCCACCCTCCCCTGCCAATTCCGAACAGATAACTGATTAAGATAACGCCAACGTCTACAGAACTGTGTTTGTACAGAAACAGTTTGTCAGTGCGCGTACAGAACAGAAAGTAAACAACCCTCGACACGATGGTGTGCTGCCATTGTGCCCTTTCTTCTTGGCAAGCCGTAAGCCTTCTGAACAGAGCCAAGCCAGAGAGCTCCTGCGCTGACCCGCTTTGTCTTCTTCATTCCTGTGCACTCATGGCCAAAAGCGGAGGGCAACTGAATGAAGCGACCGCCAGTGGGGTTTGATTATCTTCCTGCAAAGCCCTGCTAGCATGTCTCCACTAGGGAGAACATTAATAGGCTTTGAGTTGGCTGATATTAAAATAAAAATGATTATTTGTCTGTCTGCGAGAAAAAGATAAGAAGCAATCATTGTTCATTGCAATTTCTGATTCATTTCTCGCAGGCCAAATTACTGCGCGTGCACACGCACACACTCCTATTGCAGGCGTAAAGATTTCACTGCTTTGAATGTTTTTATTATAAACTTTTTTTTTTTACTTCAAAGACTTTGAAAGGTATTTTCCCTGATCATGGTCCCTTAATTCCCTCCCCAAGGTGACAATGCTTTGCAAAGGACCAGCAAAGGGCTTATTAGACAGCTTCTCAATTGAAGCAGGTGCAACTGGATCGGAGCGGCAGTTGGTTTATGTTCTGAACTCAAAGGGCCTGTCATACCTTTGCTGGGGTTTTTTTTTTTTATTGCACTTCAAGGAACTGCGTAGTACACGGAGGCTTCAATAACTGCCTTTTGCCTTTGTAAAATTATCAGTGTTAAATTATCAACGAAAAAGTGCACTGATTACTATTTTTATTTTTTTGGCTTTTCGACAAGAATAATGAAGTGGAGACAGGGTGCTTGCCTAATGCTACAGTTTAAGGGTCTATTCACTGCGAAAGGCGACTTGGCCGTTGCCCTGGAAACCGATAGCACATTCACGCAAAACTTGACTTCTGTAAATTCTGCTGGGTTCATTAAACAAAGTTCTGGGTGGCAGGCACTCTCTCTTCGCTCTTATCAACAGCCAGAACCCAATGTATGAACACCGGTCACTGAACTCAGGGGGGTCTGTGGTCAATTCAATCTCACGTCACGACTGGTCTACCCGGCAGACTAGCCTACTCAGCCAAGTTGGGGAAACCACAAGTTTTTCTAAGTAAAATTGGGCAAGTGAGATACCGTTTTAAAAAAAATCAATCAACCAAATTAGCATTTATATTGGAAATAGTTTTAAAATTCATGATGGCCTTTTGCAGAGGGGCTGGAAATTCGATAAGCAGCGGCCTTGTCTGTTCTGACATCACAGAAGTAGATAATGTCCTTCCGTCTGTTTCTGCGGAGAGGACCGTTCTCTGGTAATACACGTCCCGTCGTTTTTTGATATTAGCTAATTTATCCATTCCTATCTGCCTGCATGCAATGTGTTGCACAACATTATAACGAGGTGTGACTCCAGGCTTGTCATGTGGAAGTCTCGGTGAGAGACGGAGACCACAGTGCTGTTGCCGGTGGGTGATGCGGGGAGATGATTAACAATGCATCGGTCTACAGAGGGCAATTCGTCTGCAGTACAGAACAAGCGTTTTAACTATCAGGGCCACTGCTTCAGTAGCCAGCTGAACGCACACACATACATAATCTCCGTTATTAGCATGACCGAATGTTCCGCTTGGAGCCAAAAAAAACAAAAAACACTCCCCATTGCCAAATCCTGGTAACGTCAAAGACGAGCAGTCATTTGAAAAATAATTAAATTGGGATGAAGTTCATAGTACTTCATAACTCAAGTTCTTTGGAATTCACTTAAATTCTTAATTCTTATTTCATTATTTCTTTATTTTTTGGGGGGAGGGGAGGAGGCATTAATTAATTACAGTAAAAATAACCGACATCACGCCATAATAAAATACTCTGCCGAACAGCTACTTCACCACGTTAGTGCGGTCCAGGGCTAAAGGAAGGGGGCTCAGTCGTCTGAAAGCTGCACGTGAAGTGTAGGTCTGCGCATCGGCTTTGGAGGAGACTAAGTGGACTGCAGCAAGAGCACAACTGCATACCATCTGCCAGTCCAAACTGGGAGGGAAATGCCAGAAAAAACAACAACAACAAAAAAGAATCTTGTAAAGTGACATAGAAGAATAGTAACGTCCATGTTACAAAACTACGCTTGAAATCCTGCATTTATGCACTTATACCCTACAGGACGTCACCTGTCAGCATTGCTCAGGCAAGAGAATGCCTGCAAGGCAATAACATGGGACTGATTTATGAATGCCTACGTGGCTGGTGTTTTTCCGTGAAGGACAAATGAATAAAAGATGCCCGTGATAATATTACTAAGAGGCTTCCTTAAAAAAATAGGATTAATAATTCAATATTCAAACGCTATACCACAGGCAAGCAGATATGAACTCTCAGATTGATGTGCTTACCCTGGGATCAGATGATAGCTGGCTTTATGTTTTAAAACCTCCTAGTTGCTAGGTACCAGCAGGGAAAATAAATGACATCAATGTCACTCATGTAATCAGTTTACACAAAGGAAGCAGAGAGCGGCTCCACCAATCATGGAGTAACTTATGAAGAAATTTAACAAAACCGACTGTGATTGGTGGATACTTTGTAGCCATTCTTTCCTGGAGGCCTGGAGGCATTAATGAGGGGAAAATAGCCAGAAGGTACAAATGACCATTGGCTTTGTTTCATTTGTCGTTATCAATGTACTTCCTTGATTGGTTGACAGCTCCTCTCTGGTTTCTAACAGAAAAGTGATGACGCCAACATCCTATCCATACTTTATTATTCCCGAGTACCAGGGCTGCAGTACCCAATAGA
This sequence comes from Synaphobranchus kaupii, assembly GCA_029718625.1. NCBI lineage: Eukaryota > Metazoa > Chordata > Actinopteri > Anguilliformes > Synaphobranchidae > Synaphobranchus > Synaphobranchus kaupii. The sequence goes on along the minus strand of CM056389.1, from coordinate 28,868,375 downwards.
AATGCAGCAATCCTGACTAGTCATGCCAGCATGTCACATGGCTACATAGAGATCCATTCAAATGCAGAGAGGTTATAGTATCGCGTAAGAGCACCTGAAAATAAGATATCAAGAGTCTTTTGATGTTGTTGGGTCACAGACATCAGGAAGTCATGGCATGCAAAGGATATGCAACCAAATATTAAATATGATGACTTCAAGTTTATGTTAATTTGTCCAATTACTTTTGGTGCCCTAAAATGGGAGGGGACTATGTGTATAAATGGCTACAACTGCTACACGGTTCACCCAATATCGATGTAAAAACCCTCAAATTAAAGCTGAAAGTCTGCACTTTAAGCTCACTGTCACTGTTCCTTTTCAAATCCAATGTGCTGGAGTACGGAGCCAAAAAAAACAAAACATGTGTCACTGTCCTAACACTTTTGGAGTGCACTGCATAATATGATTGCACTACAAACGTGCCATTGGGCTTAAACAGTTAAACAGGTTTTACTGGCATCCATCAAGGTTGGTCTGCGCTGAGGGAAGAAAATGCTCTAACTGTTTAACTGCTGATGAGATTAAATTTAATTGGAAAATACTTCTAATCACATCAGGATGAGATCACATCAGGATGACAGTTGTTGTCATTGTAAAAGAGGATAAATGGCTCTGTGTGAGGAACTTGGTCACTATATGATGGCAGTGTAGCTGTTTGGGTAACTGGGCTTGTAAATCAAAAGTAGTGGGTTTGATTTTCAGTTTGGGCTCTGCCATAATACTGAACCTCAACTGCCTCAGTAAGATATCCAGCCTTATATGGATGGTATGTTTTTTTATTATTATTATTATTATTTTATTGAAAGTAACCTGTGCAAGTCACGGTAGAAAAGAGCATCTTGCTAAATGCTAAAATGGAAATTTACATCTACAGGGAGGAATATCCATCATATTTATCACTGTGACATGAGACAGCAACCAAACTTTTTTTACACATGTAAACTACAGGAAATCAGTTAAAAACTGACCATTAGAGTTGACAGAATAATTTCATACTAACGGTTTATGATTTCTCCCAGTCTAACAGTCTTCCAAGTAGATATGAGTAAAACAGTAAAAAGTATCCAGTCAAAAAAAGAGTGCAGTTTAAACTTCTGCAAGTAACTGTCACAAAGCTGCTTGGCAGTCTGTTGGGATTCTGGGCTGCTATAACCTCAGTACAGTCAACAACAACAAAAAAGGACAGTGACAATTAGACATGCTTCATGGCATTTCGCTCTTAATTGAAACAAACTACAGTTCACATTCATGGAAGAAGAAAAGTGTTATGTAAGAAAGCAGGAGTGAGCAGAACCCTTCAAGGCTCAACGTCTACAGCTCCACTCAGAAATATGCTTTGGGGCCTCGTCTCAGAAAATAATGTAAGCTTAGTGTACAATTATCCTTCAATGTGTGTACCTGCCAAAACTTTATGAACTTAGTCATTAAATGTTTGAAAAAAAACACAACAGCAACACATCAGCTAAACTGCCTTTACAAAAAAGATAGATAAATGCTTTATGAAATGGGATATTATTATGCATGTCCAACCAGATCCTGTTCCTGGAGAGTGACCAGTTTTGTATAGGAATGATAGGAATGGATAAAGTGTGCTTCAATGAATACTACTGTATGCTTTTCTGAACTGCAGGAATTTTCCCGATGCATACTTGTTCTAGCATATTTGAGGTTCTTGCAGCAGTATTTGATAATTCAACTGTGAAATACCTTCGAGCAGCGGTGCCCAATCATGTGCCATGGAGGGCCGAAGAGTATGCACATTCACTACACCTGCTGATTTCACTAATTAACACACCTTCAACCAGAGAGGAGGGAACTAATTAATGAAATCAGCTGGCGAAGTGATTGGTTGGAATGAAAACCGGCATTATCCCAGCCCTCTGCCATAGAGCCATGTCCAAATCTCCCACCTCTAGGGCCTGGCTATACAAGAAGGCTGCACCACCTCTTTGGCTAAATCAGAGCTACAATACATACTCCCTCCAAGTAAGTATGGGTGGGTGGCTTGGGGCGGAATCAGGAGTGTCAGAGGCAGTGACCGAAGACAGAACACACACCCTCTGCGTTCTGTGGCCGGATTCACAAAAATCTTCTTAAGAAAACGCGTCGGATCTAGGATTTAGGAAGTTCCTAAGAATGCTCTTAAATGCAATTCTTCAACATTTTCTTAAGAAATAACCATTATCCTACAAACTTCTTAATTTTAGCCAATTATGAACTTCTTAACCATCATCTTATCTTTATCATTATGGCCCACTAAATACAGACATAGGCTAGATTTAAAAAAATTTGTAGGTCATTAAAAACATTTGCTCTTCCTGTAGTAGTTTGTGTGAATGGTTTAATCCGTTCACGACACAAATAAAAATAAAAATAAAAGATTTTTATAAGAAACAGTTTTTATTAAACTTTGCATTGTAGCTACTTAGCTTAACGTTATGCGTTTGTTGCTCAATTTTTAGCTAATGGAAATGGAAAATAAGAAAGGCGGTTATGGTGGAGGAGGACATAACAATGAAGCGGCTACTGCTGGGAAAGTTGGACAATGCCGGTGTGACAGCCGAAGCTTAAAAAAAAAAAAATAATAAAAAAAGAGCTTAGCCTACAATGTTGCTAATGGTGATTATCACTGATTACATGAAAGAAACAAAAGCACCTAACAAAAGGCCTATAAAATTGAGACTGTGAAACAAATAATATACTTGTTTGTATAATAATAATAATAATCATATCAGCTATCAGATCATATCAGCTAAGGATGGTTTACCACTTCAATGTAGCCTTAAGACAAGTGTGGAGCTATCTTCGTGATAAGAAGGAATATGAGAAGAAACATAAGAACTTTGTTTTCAAGAACCCCATTTATTCGTAAGTTTTCTCTTAAGAAGAAACTCATAAAGAATGTTAGGAAAATACTTAAGTTTTTCGTAACCTCTTTCTAAATTTCTTAAGTCATAAGTTAGGGAAAAAATGCCATTTAGGGCGTTTTTTGTTCTTAAGGTTTTGTGAATCCGGCCCCTGAACCCCACAAAAATGCGTGGGAGATGCTTTCCTTACAGTGGCCACCACTTTCTGAATCTTCCTCAGCGAGCCTCTATTTCAGCAGAAAACTGGCAGCCCGATAACTGCTGTGATACAACGGGGACAATACCATAGGCATCTTATAAAAAGGGAGAATGCAGTGCTGATTTATGAAGGCAGGGACCAGGGGAATGTGTAATTCGCAGTACTGATAAGGGCTTTTCTCAACCGCAAAACCACACGAAAATGTGATGGTTTCTGGCCAGAAATGCAATAACACTCACAAAAGAGTGTGGGTTCACATCTGCAATAAAAATGCGTTTTCGAGCACAAGAGACCCAGCCTGAGGAATGGAAAAGCACCCATCGTGTCAGGTGACTTGGTTTTGACGGTTTTAACAAAAGGAAAAGTAAGCACCCCCCCCCCCCATCTAATTGGGCCTTTTGGAACATAAAGAGCTACGATGGAAAGGAACCCAGACACTTCGGTTCACAGGAAAAGGAGCCAAAATGTGCAAATTAAATAAATCCCTGCAGCAAATTAATGAAGCTTGAACCAATTAGCCCTTAGGCTTTCAGCTCTCCATCTTCAGAGGCGAGCTAATGAACACCATCCTGAGAGTGCCTTGTTCTTAAAGTCTCCAGATCCATGATGTGTACCGTTACTCCAAGCCAGGTTGCAGCTCGGACAGCAAGACTGAGCGCGGACGTGATCCGGATTCTACGCCAGAACACGGGGCCCGTCCACACAATTCTATTCAGCATCCGTAAGCAATGCTGAGGGGACAGTAAAAATACTCCGGTTGTCGCGGTAAAGGTGCACCCGACGATCTCTTCCACACCACATAGCGTCAAACATAACGACAGGCCTAAGATCACCCAGGAAGCTCAGAAACACGGCGTACGCGCTTGCGTGAGTACCTCTCGTGCTAGAAAAATGAACGGCAGCTGGAACAAAAAGTGTCTGCAGGAAAATTGTACTGCGCCACAGGTGCTCAAAGCTGCGCTGGCCTGCGGAGTTAAAAACAACAGCCCCGCCAGCGCCGGCACCATCACACACCCGCAAGCGCTAACTCTTCATCACCGTGTCGTTTCAGGACGCACTCCTGCTGCGCGTGACAAGAAAAGAGTCTGTACGCAAAGCGCCCGGGCCTCAACCGATCTGCTCTACAGAAACTAGCATCATATCAATGATAGAGCGCCCGTCTCTGTCAAAGAGGTACGGCCCTTCCCTTGAGATTCAAGGCCCGACGTGCGCCGAGGGCAGCTGCCGCGCGCGCTAACGCGCCGAGCAAAATCGGCCAGGCCTCGAGCCCCGCGTTATGCAACCCTTTACCAGAGGCCTCCAGCGGGCAGCAGCCAAGGCGTTTTAAGCTTGAAGAAGGGGAATTACAGTCACACAGAGATAAGGCGACGTGATCGCCCTGGGAGGGATCAGAGCTCTCCCATGCTTTTCGTTGATGGGGCCGAAATCGGCTCTGGGAGAGCTTTCCTTTCTGCTGAGGTTGGGAGTTCCCTGAGAGGTATTTACGGCGCACAATCTCTCCCCACGATACCAAGCCCCAGGCGCCATGATGGCCGCAGAGAGGCGGAGGTGGAGAGAACCTTCCAGACTTGCGGCAGAAGCTCCCAGATACCCAGAGACACGTCTGAGAGAATATATAAATAAGTGTGCTGTGGAAAATGTCTTTCCCCCTGCTCTGCTCACTGATATTAATGGGCCTGCCACTTACAATGCGGCCTGGCATCATTTCATTTTCAATTTTTTATTTTTTGGTGACACCTCCAATTTAGCATGGAAAATTGCAGAAATGTTATGGGGGGGGGGGGGGGGGGGTGGGTGGTTGTTTGGGGCTAGGTTTTTATTTCGGTAGCTGTGCACAAAATGGAGTTCCAGTGGCAACAAATAAATAAAAAAAGGAAAGCGGGAGTAACACCAACGCCATCAATATTCCCCTGAGAATGACGTCTATTTATCAGAATCCACCGTAAAACTCCAGGAGGAGAGGCAGACAGAGAGCATGCAGTTATATCTGAAGCACCGGGCTCCATAAAGGATATGTCTATATAGTTTATGTCACATTTGCAGGACGTTCACAACCTCCGAGTCAAGGCTGTGCACTGGTCTGGCCAAGACCCAGTCTCAGGTCATGTCCTAACAGCATACTCAACATGGCTGACGGCGGGCAGAGCAGAAGGAGACGTCCGTACTCTGTCATTTCGGAATGATAGCCTCAGCCATCCAGCTACTGAAACAGCTGTAACTGAAGGGTTTGGAAAGGGCGCTTCCATCTCAGTGGCTAGCTGCGCCAAAAATAAAGGGGCGGGGCTTCATGTACTCAACAAATCAGAGCTGTCATTTCGCTTGCATGACCAACGCTGTCCTATCATAGTTCATGTTATGTCGACAAGGGGTCTCGCTCTCCCCCACCCCTGGAAAAAAAGCATTGCTGTGTGTTAAATAATCAGCTTGCCTGGCCACACTTTTGGGTGAATATTGCTGCTCACAATGGGTTTCAATTACAGCAGAATAAGAGCTGAGCCAGACAAAGTCAGTGTCTGCACAGTAAAGCTATGCTAATGTGAGCTAACAGCACACAGCACAACAGGAGAGCTAACAGCACACAGTACAACTGGGACGCTAACAGCACACAGTACAACAGGAGCGCTAACAGCACACAGTACAACAGGAACACTAACAGCACACAGTACAACAGGAGCGCTAACAGTACACAGTACAACAGGAGAGCTAACAGCACACAGCACAACAGGAGCGCTAACAGCACACAGCACAACAGGAGCGCTAACAGTACACAGTACAACAGGAGAGCTAACAGCACACAGCACAACAGGAGCGCTAACAGCACACAGCACAACAGGAGCGCTAACAGCACACAGTACAACAGGAACACTAACAGCACACAGCACAACAGGAGCGCTAACAGCACACAGTACAACAGGAGCGCTAACAGCACACAGTACAACAGGAGCACTAACAGCACACTGTACAACAGGAGCGCTAACAGCATGCAGTACAACAGGAGCACTAACAGCACACAGTACAACAGGAGAGCTAACAGCACACAGTACAACAGGAACACTAACAGCACACAGTACAACAGGAGCGCTAACAGCACACAGTACAACAGGAGCACTAACAGCACACTGTACAACAGGAGCGCTAACAGCACGCAGTACAACAGGAGCACTAACAGCACACAGTACAACAGGAGAGCTAACAGCACACAGTACAACAGGAACACTAACAGCACACAGTACAACAGGAGCGCTAACAGCACACTAACACAAGACCATCAGAGAGACATGGCACTAACTGATAATAACTGGTAGCCTATGAGCCTCTGGTGCATTTTTGGGCTGGTTCACTTAACCCTTCTCTGAACCCAGACTGATGCCATTGTATCCCACTAACCCCTTTCACACATGTAGCCTTATCCGTAAATTTTCCGGAACATTGCCAGATAGGGGTCATGTGTGAATAAAAGCCGAAGTCGAAATTCCGGAATATCCGCGCCGGCAATTTGCCGGCAAAAGACCTAGTGAGGTTTCCGTAAAAGTTCCGTATCGATGTGACGTGTGAACAAAGCCAGAACATTACCGGATCAATCACGCATGCCATGGGGTCGCTCCCGTACCCACATTCGTCTTGCCGAGCCACATGAGACTCGTACAGCCTCCAGCCGCCACAGGCGACGTCTCCGGCTTTGAGCCAAGCTAAAGCGGAGCTGTTCCCGACTTATCCTGATTTTTTCGTTTTTGTTTACGAATGGTGTTTTGTGATTGGAACAGATGTATTATTGCCAGCGTTTGCCTCGAAAATGTATAAATAAACAAGAGTAACTGTAGTACAACTGCACACTCTGTCACTTCATCACCCGCCATTTTTTCAGTAGTAGGCTAAGTAAACAAACGTATCCTAGCAACATAGGGTAGAGCGTTGGTTGTATGAACGCTACCAATACGGAACATTCCGGAATATTGCTGGATCAACTTTTCCGGTAATGTTCCGTATTGCATGTGTGAAAGAGGCTACTGCAACAACCTCCCAGTCAGTTGGTGATTTGCATTTGGTTGAATCCAGACGAGACGGGTCTGCTCGTCATTCAATTTGTGCCATTTGCATGAGTACCTCTTCAAAAACACAGTACGGGGACAGCATGCCACCAAATTATCTGTTTTCCTTTTAAGTTATAGGTCAACTGCTCATAGTCTGGACTGGATGATAAATCTCCATTAGAACAAATTGAGAAAAAGATGTATCATAGCAACAACTACAGCTTAATTGCAGAGGCTGAACTGGAAAGCTGTATGTGTGCGAGACCCACACCATGGAAAAGACTAAATCAAGCACTCACCTCTTTCTGTCGCTTACTGGCCTCTCTCCTTTCAGCTTTCTCTTTCAGACGTTTCTCCTGTTAAAGATGAAGAGAGCATGCATTGCAATTAGAATTTTTAATCAGAATAAACTTGGCAGACCAAATCACAGTTCAACATTTAAAAAAACATATACTAGTATATACATACAAATTTTCAAATAAATCTTGCTACATTTTTATCCAAACTCAGACATCCAGTTCAGTTCCGGCTCGACTGAATCATCCGAGGGCAGAAAGGTTTTTAAAGAAGATGGCCACAGGGCCATATAAATGGCATAAATAATTGTCAGAGGAGAATGTCACTGAGAGGGGACATGTGGGATAGATGGTGACTAAGGGGAAAAATGCACAACAAATAAAATTGTAGCTCTGATTTTAAAAAATCAAACCCCGACCTTGCGGTTACCCGAAATGGGGAAATAAGAACCAGGCAAACAGATCATTATGCAAATTCATAACAAAATGACAAACACAAATAACAAATTGATAGAAATGTGAGCGATAATAACATTAATAAAACTCCAAAAAAAAGACTAATTTGATGGCAGTAAGGGGAATACATTTTTGCATTCAGAAAATGTCAGAACAGGCTCTTGCATGCCGCTAATTCCTTCCCAAATGTCAGACTATCCCAATTCTGTTTTGCATGAAAATGCAGAGTGCTGTCCAGGCGCCCTTCACAGAGCCCATCTTTCTCCCGCCTGTCACCGTGCCGTCTTTGGGAGGCGAGCAGCAGCCTCTCGCTGGCTTTCACAAGCAGCTGTGGGACAAGGGGGGGGGGGGGACTGGGCAGCCTGGCTGGGTTTTTTCCAAAACGCTTTCATTTTACGGCATTTGGAACCGGCAGTCAGCCATGGCGCAATCAAAATATGATAATCCTTAAAAGTGCCTGTGTGACCCTTAGTCCCTCTTGGCCTCCCAGGTTTCAGAGCCCATCCTGGGCTGGCATCACCCAAACACCCCCCCCCACTTCCACTGGGCCACGACTCCTGGGCTAACCTCATGATCTTGAGAGAGGGTCCATTGCGGAACGTGCAAATACCACTCCCTATGCCTAGCAGAGCAAGCCATTGCAGGTATTTACGAGAAGCAGGCGTGTGTGCGGGGAGGAATCTGCTAATTGGCAGCTTCAAACACCACACTTTCCAGCTTGTGAAGATACAGCGAGGCTCAATCTGCTATGCACTGGTAGTGCTATTTATATCCTCCTCGGATATAATAACAATTTTCACAGCGCTTTTATGTGAAAAAGGGTTCACACGCAGTTAGTGACACGGTGGGACTGTGTGCGCTCCGAGTTGCCAGAGGAACTTAGAGAGGATGTGGCACACAACTAGAATCCTTGTGCGTGTGACAGCAAACTGCTAAATGCACGACTGGACCAACGTTTATCTGACTGTAAATATATCGGTTGGCACAAATAATTTGCGAAACAACACAGTGCTGAATCATTCAAAGCCATATTTTTTGAGAGATTTGAAATTATGGAATTATGAAACGTGCTTCCACAGTTTGCACAAAATGGCAGCACTAAAACAGACAACACACACCACCGTTTCTTTCTCTGCACTCATATAAGAGCAGCGATACGACGGTCGGCAGAACAGCTGACGCTAAGGTGTGGTCTCCCTCGTCGTGAGGAAGACGGCTTGGGCTCAGTATGTCTGTATATCTGCCCATCAGTGAATGTGCCTGTTGAGAGGTAAATGCAGGAAACAAGTAGATCGTATAGTTTCCAGTTTCCACAGAAAGAAGGGTGCATCCTTGGCTTGGTCACTGTTGACCCTGGCCTTTATCCATAAGCCTGATCCACCGTGTCAAAAACCAATTAAAGTCGAGTAAGCGAGGTGTGGAACTGTTGCTAGGCACCAGATAAGGACACATAATGGAAGTCCGTAGAGGAATGAGTGGGGCGAGGGTCTGAAATCTGTTATTGCACTCGTTTTTCCCATTGATTACTTCAAATGCCTACCTTTCCTTTTAATTAAAAGAGCCTAGCATGTAACTAACAGCCTGTGAGAATCAGCCGCACTAATCACACCTCTGGGAATTCTAAACCCAGCCAAGACAACTGTACCTCTTACAAAATGGGCTGCATGATCAAGCAAACAGGAAAAGCTTGCCTGTACTGATATAAACACACTATATAACAACTCGATTTCTTTCTTTTTCCTTTTTCTCATTTCTAAATGTTTTTATTTCCAAGTTTTTCCTCAGTCTCCAAATTTTGAATAGCCAAATACAACTATAAGCCCATATACTACAACATTCTCTGTCAATTATGTAGATTCTGACTAGCGTGTGTGCCCTCCAATGACAAACGTAATTATTACTCTTATGGTATCTGAAGGCATTAATGAAAAATCACAGTAAGTTTTCAGTAGTTTTACTAGTACCCATCCTGTAGCTGTCGCTTATTTTTTTCACTCGCCATTTTGTCATAATGGCCTTGGTCACTTCGGACAAAAGCATCTGGCAAATAAATAGGCGCAACCTTTCAATTTGAAGGGACGGTGGAACGCTTCCTGATTGGTCAGGCTAGTCTGTCACACTGTTAACCTTCAACTCATCATAGCGGCGTTCTCAGCCCCATTGAGCTGTGCGCAATGTGTTAAGCACCGAAACCGGCGTGTAATGCTGTAATTGCTTAGGAGACTCGTTTCATCGGCAGTAGCTTTTATGCACGTCAACGCATTTGCATTTTTAGAACAGGGATAGCGTTTGAGATCAGTGTGAAGGCAACATCTGCCGTTGCAACTTTATCCGCGTCGCACATTCAAAACGTTCACCTTCAAACGTGTGTTGGAGCGTCGTTGCCTCAGCGGTATTAGGCTTGAAAAGAGGTATGTTGGAAGGACTCAAATAAACATGCCACCTAGAGGTAGCGATTGGTATATAATGTAGCGTTGGGTATGTGAGGGTGATATGTATATAAGGGTAATGATTGTGAGTAATGATGGTGATGGAGCAAGGTATATGAGGGGAGTGGTATTGATGTGTCTAAAGGGGGGTAGTTTTGGCCAAAGGGAAACATGCCCCCCTCCCCGACCCGTTTTAATCAATTCAAGACAAAGAAATAAATAAATAAAGAAAGAGAAATAGGGAGAAAAACTGAGTCCAAATACTCAATAGGCTTTGCAGGCAATTAAACTGCCATTTGTTGGATGGCCAATTTATAAGCCACGGAAATAAATAAATAAATAAAATTTTTAAAACAAGGAGCGAGAATGCAATTAACAAGAAAATGTGCAATTCTGTCATCAATTATGTCTCTCTCTGCCATTAGCCTTTACACTGTGTGCGAATATTCCTATCGAAGGAGATAAATCAGGGTGGTTAAGACTGTATTCTATTAATTAAAGAGCCAGCCTCCATCCACGCTATTCATTTACGCACACCGGCGCCGCCATGCCAATGAGCAGCTAATGAAAGCAGGCATTAAGGGGGCCGTCGCTTTCAACATTGTTGACGATCCCTGATTTGCTATGCGAGAGGAGAAAAAAACAAAGACTGGCAAGAAGCTGAGATTTGTAGCGGGTTCCTTCAGGAGATAATGAAAGGGCTCGCTCTGCAACAACAAATAACGACAACATTCGAGACTATTATTCTAATAACACAAATTCCCATCCATAACAGAGGCGATCTATGTAGGCTAATTTAATGAGCGCTTGCACGTACGCTTATGCACACAAGCACAAGTACCTTGGGGTTAATCTCAAGAGATCAGTAGGGGTTACAATGATGTTTGAACCTGCAACCTTTTTAACTGTGCCCTGGATGAATCGGGTGCCTCTGCAGACTCGAGCCCCTCCACTCAAGAGTGAAAACGGGCGTGCACTTCCAACAGCCTCTTGTACCTGGCACTGATAAATACAGCGTCCCCACTGGCCGTGGTAAGTATAGCGCCCCCTTCTACAGCACTTTCTATCCTTTATCAACAGACCCTGGATCAACTCGCCCTACCCCAACTCTTAACACCAAGCATTATCCGAAAGCTAAACCTGATCCAGGGTCAGTGATTAAGACTCCCTCTACACAGGCAGTGGGCAATGTCCCCACAGGACGAATGTGCTTTATATATACATTGCTCAAGCAACAGTGATCAATGTCTGCCCGCGCACCCGCCAACTTGTTTCGGCTCCTGCCCCGCGGAGCGTCAGCGCCGATGTACGACACAAATGAAAATGGATTTAATAAGCTGTGTTTTCCCTTTCCTCACTTGCGTTCTCCACAATCACAGAGCACTTTGGGGTGACACCTTTAAATGCGGCACAGGGATAAATGGAACATAACCATAAATAGTGGGGCTCAGCCAAATTACAGAGTTGGAGGAACAACAATCTAATTTTCAGCTAGTTGTTTCTTTGCATAACAAGTGGGAACGAAAACTAACAAAAAGGCCAGAGAAACATCTTCCTGTCAAATACGTCTACCGTGATAATAAAACAGCCAATCAAAGCGCTGCTATCCTTCATGCGATAATGGGTGGAACGGTGGTGCAGCGGTTAGCACTGTCGCCTCACAGCAAGATGGCACCGAGTTCCTTTCTGTGTGGAGTTTGCATGTTCCCCTCGTGTCTGCGTGGGTTTCCTCCGGGTACTCCGGTTTTCTCCCACAGTCCAAAGACATGAAGGTCAGGTGAATTGGAGACTATAAATTTCCAATAGGTATGATGGTGTGCCCTGTGATGTGAGCTGCAAGTCGCTCTGGATAAGAGCGTCTGCTAAATGACCAACTGTATAACAGCTGAAAAGAAATCACTGGCCACAGTGGTTACCTTGGATTGTATGAGCAGCACCAAGGAAACCGTAACAAAGGAGCTCTTTTCAAATGTGCATTTCACACTTCCCATTCTGCAGCACCGGTGGGTGGTTAAAGTCCACAGGCCGTCTGTGTCTGTCCGCGCAGCAGGGCCAATTCTGTCCGTGTCACGTGACCAGCGTCGTCAATTTACAACCAGCCGTTCAGGATTTTGGATTTGGAAATGGGGAAAATATCCCTGGGTTCTGGAAGACCTACGGGGCCCAATCTAGATAGCATTCATAGAGCTATTATCACCGTAGCTTATCTCCCCCATCAACAGATTGGAAGAGAAAGAGAAAGAGAGAGAGAGAGAGAGAGAGAGAGGGATGGAGATGAAGACGAAAAGAGAGAGTGTGAAGTATGAACGCATCGCCGTCGCTCTGTGACACTCCATCATTCTTCTCTGTGTACGGAGCGGGCAGAAAAATAATTAGGCGCACAGCGAGAGGGGCCCATTAAAGAGAGCGGGGCGGGGAGGGAGATTAACGGCGCACAATCCCCCGTGTGTTTCATACAAATTTAGCCTGCCGAGGCTCTGCAAGATGAAACCCACCAAATTAAAATCTGGTGGTTCAAACACCCCTCCCCCACTCCCCCCCCCCCCACCCCCACCCCCCCGCTGTGGGGGTCTCTGACTCGACTCCCTCTCATTGTATTGCACTGGAATGGCATAAGCCCCTGTAGCTTGGAGACCCTTCAACAGTTCATCCGTCTCCTGCCACTCCGAAATCATTCTTCTTTAGTAATGACCTTAGTCTGCGTGCCGACGGAGGTATTCGGATACCGGCGCTTTCCTTGTCAGCAGCTCAACGTGCTCACGATCCGCTGTGTGCGTTTGTCTAACTTCCGTGGTGCTTCGTAGCCGTTTAAACGTAGTTTAGGCTTTCAAATGGAGGGGCTAGCTGAAGAAGTTGCCATCTTTCAGGGATCACACAGAATAAATGTGTGCGGTGGGAGTAGAATTTGGAAAAGACCTGGAGAACGAAATTAAATTCTTGTGCTACTTGAAAAAAACAAAAACAAACAAATAAACAAAAAAGAGTTTTTTACAGACTCAGGAGAGCAGCTTGCTGGGGTTTGCTGGGTCAGCAGGTACAAGTCACAACACAATTTCAAAACAACTAAATGTCCCACATCCCATTCTGAGAGATCATCATCATTTACTATCAAAATCAGCCGGCGACAACAACGCCCAGATACATTTCTCAAGTGTGGCAACTCAAACGATAATAAAATAAGTACTAGATGCCTTTTTCTCAACCCACCCTCGAGCTGGGCTGCGCATTATGAAATTTAAGCGTGCAGCGCATGCCGCCCTGGCCTTGGACCAGAGAGGAGCATCTCCTCCTGCAGGAGAGAGGTCCCTCCCTGGAGGCCCGGGCTCGGTGGAGGAGACTCACCCTGTGCTTCTGCTTCACTTTGCGGCTGTACTCCTGCTTGTCGAACTCCTGGTCCTCCCGCCGGAGCCGCTCCCGCGCCTCCTCCACGTTGATGCCGGACACACCCTCCTCCTCCTCCTCCTGGCCAGCTGGCACGGCCGTCCTCTGGAGAGGCGGCCACTGCTGCACCATCTGGAGAGGCGACAAGCGGTAAAACCGCGTGAGGGAGGAAATTTTCCCTTTTTCACACAGTGAGCAAGTCTGTCCAAACAGAACCACAACAAAACCGTATATTGATTTAGAATAAGACATTTAGTTTATTTGCAAATAAACCAGAATGACAGAGCCTTACCCGACCTCTGACTTGAAACAGAATACCCAGAAGACAATTATACACAATCCTTACTGATTTGCCACAGGGGGCAGATTTCTAAATAATACAGAAAGACAGGGGTGTTAAATTTTCCGGTGTTTAGACTATAGATAACCCTTAGCCTTGCCACCGGGTCAGGAATGTTCAACAGAAAAAACAAAAACATCAATCTCACAGACTGCCTGTCTCTCGCAGAAATGAAAGATAAGGTACACAGAAGGCCTGCCTGAGGCCATGTGTTTGCATAGAGTATATGTTTAATTACTTAATTCAATGTAATTGATCTACTAATAATCAAAACTATAATAAATGTTTAATAATAATCATGTGATTGTCTCTATGTTAATACACACACATTGTAAAACAGAAAATTCCTTCACAAGGGTTAGACATAAAATGCTAATACCAACCTCTCCTTCTTCAGTGAAGGTCATCTTGGTGTTGACTTTGAAGTTTCTCTTTAGAGCTTTCTTGGCTTCTTTGAACTTGGACTCTTTTTCGGGCTTTTTCTTGGCTTCTATTTTCAGATCGCTCTCCTGAAAACAGGGAGACGGGTAATCAGGAGGACGGCAAAAATTTACACACAACTCAAATATAATAACAAAACCATTTCATGCCTGGATTAAAAAAGGCTAAACTAGCAATAACAGCAGCAAAAGTATTATTAACATCAAATAAATAGGCAACACATGAATAAGTCTGAGAATATATATCAGCTTGAATGGGGCTCAGATTTGGGTGCTTTCCAACAATTTCAGAACGAATAATCCCCTAAGAGTGACTATTTGCAGATAAACCTCAGGGTTGCTGGAAAATGAAAAACTAACTGCATCTCACATAAATCAAGCAGAATTCTAGCACGGTTCATTAATGCTTCTCTACCTAATCATTTATTACACTACAAAATACTTTCCAGGCATTTAGCATCAGACTTTGGTTGTGTGCTCCTTGATATAGTGCTAAACTGGATTTATTTAACGGGCAGCAGTACTTAAAATTATTTTCTGAAGCAAGCCTGCAGCAGAGACAGGCAAATGAAACAAACCAATATAGAAATGAAAGTATAAAACATAGCGACTGTTTCAGGGCAATCCAGCTGTGAAATGCAGCCTGCTGCATAATTTCTAAATTTTTGCAAAATGCTGATGGCTACCAGAGTCCACAAACATAAACATGAATGTAAACACACAGACAAACACACACAAACAAAAACTGAGGAGAAAAAATAGACTAGCACTGCACTCCTTGCCTTCATACAGTTCAATTACATGTAAACAGCTGGCTCTCAATGCAGGGATGAGCCTGACGGTTTGGGACAGAATCCCAATAATATTTGTGAACCAAAAAATTATACTTTTGGGCAAATTGCTTTTTAAAAAATGCATTTTTCAGAAATTGTGATTTTTTTGCAGAGGAAATTTTAAGAGACTCCCAGGGTTTTTCCTTCTGCCGATGACAGATGACTTTGAAATTTGACAACAAAAGTATAAACTCTGAGCTGACTATACAGTCAAAAATCCACCGGAATCACTCGACTGCCACCGCAGTTCTTGCGATTTTGAAAAAAGTTCATTCTTACTGTAAAATTCAAAACCCACTGGGGCTAACTTGGGTAAATTTAAGAAGGCCTGAAATCTTTCGGTGCTGTAGCAGTTTAAAGCTCCACGAGAGCGAGCAGAATTCGGGCAGTGAAATCACGCACACACCTTCACCCTACTTATGTGGTCTGAAGTCCAGGGCTGGGGGTGACACACAATTGGTTTGTTTCACATACTCCCAGTGTTGTTTCACAACAGCCACGCCTCTGGATGATCTGATGCCTTCGATCCGCATACGGCAGCTCTATAAGACGTGCAGCCCCACCAGCGAGATTAACATATTTGTGAATAATGTGATATTTGTGAATATGAGCTTTTGCCAATTTTTAGACAACATAAAAAATATACAGTTGAAGTTGGATGTTTACATACACTTAGGTTGTAGTCATTAAAACCCATTTTTAACCACTCCACAGATTTCATGTTAGCAAACTATAGTGTTGGCAAGTCAGTTAGGACATAAACTTTGTGCATGACACAAGTGATTTTTCCAACAATTGTTTACACACAGATTATTTCACTTTTAATTCACTATATCACAATTCCAGTGGGTCAGAAGGTTACATACACTAAGTTGACTGTGCCTTTACATTTTTAATATTTGGTTGCATATCCTTTGCATGCCATGACTTCCTGATGCCTGCGACCCAACAACATCAAAAGACTCGATATCTTTATTTTCTGGTACTCTTACAAGCTATACTATAATGTCTCTGCATTTGAATGGATCTCTATGGGAATTGGGGGGTGGGACTAGATTTAGCTGTAAATTATGCTTGAACACAATGGAATACATGATTGGTAAAATGGCTGTAAGTCATCATGGGTCTGAGGTATAAAACGAGCCTCAAGCCATCACTCTGCTGCCAGATATGCAGTAGATAAGGATGGATCACTTTAAGGGTTGTTTCTCCTGACAAATTTTCCTATTGAACTCTATGGAAAAAATAAATCAAGAGAAGAAACCCTTCAAGTTAACATGAAATCTGTGGAGTGGTTAAAATGAGTTTTAATGACTTCAACCTAAGTGTATGTAAACTTCCGACTTCAGCTGTATATATGATGTGACGATAAACAAACGATCATCAGTAAAGCGAAAAATAATAACGACTTTGACGTCTGCATGGAGAGTCGCCTCAGAACCACAGAACGATAAATCTTTGACAGAATACAGTACAGCAATATTAATGGCTAAAGCACTGTGGTCTGCTCTCAGTAAACCAGATAGAGAGGGGGAGTTGGGGACAGGAGAGGAGAAGAAAGAAAAGCAGGAGAGAGGAAGAGAGAAATCACTCCAGAGTGTCGAGCGGTCAGTGGCATCGGGAGAGGAAGGTACAAGGCGGTACAAGGCTCCCGTGTAAGAGTGCCGATGGGCCACGTGACGGATCAGCAGCGCTTTTCAGAGGGGGCAAGAACGAGCTTTTTCGCACAGCTGTCTCCGAGCTGAGAAATGTGCAAGCGCAGCTTAAGGTTACAACGGGAGCGACTCATTTAGACGAAAAAGGCACGTTGGAAACACGAGACTCGCGAAGCGCCAGAGGGCGATTAAAACACAAGGGGAAAGGTGTGGAGACCCAGGGCGTGTGCGCTAAAGAAAAATGGAAAAATGCACTCCATCTGTGAAACACTTGCCTTCACTTGACTTTATGATACACGGTATAATACATACAAAATGCTGTCTTAAGCAGAATGCTGCAAGTTGACTTGCAAGAACAGACACAGGTCACTGGGCGTATTTTGGGCTGAGACTTCCCAGGGTCATTTGAGTGGCATTCAAAGGCCACCAGCATATTCTATGCGCTCGACTGGTAGAGCATTGGCAACAGTATGCGAGATCTTGGCCCCATCACACAGAATACATGCAGAGAGGAGGGGAATACAGGAGGCCTATCCAGACAATTCAAAATCTATTCAAACTGACAGCAGTTGAGGGTTTGGAGGAGAAGAGAGTGAAGAAAACAAAGTTATTTTGCTGGGCTGTCACTGGGCGTACGGAATAAGCAGAGCAAAGGGTCCAAAAAGTATGACTTAAGAAGTGGCTTAAAAAAAGGATGACTTAAGAGTCCCACTCCACTGCGTGTTCAGAAAGCCAAAATTCAGAGTTGAGTTTAGTTGGCACCGAAGGCCACATTCCCCGTTCAGCACACACTGAGACAATTAATGGCAACAATTACCCAAGATAACAGTTTGCATTATTTTCCAAATGTTGCTTTCTCAGGAAGTAAATTAGGAGCTTCCCTGTACAAATAGTAATCTATCAGTTTAAGGCTGGCAGCCAGGCTTTGCTAAGCTTGAGCTGGATTTAGTTCCTTGTGCATGTCTCAAAGTCACTTTCCCCTGCAGAAGCTGTTTCATATTCTACACGGCAGGGTGAAGCATGCACCCCCCCCCTCCCGAGGTGTTAATAAAACAAGACCTTGAAATATTACATTAGTTAAACCAGCAGGATCTGCTGAGCCAGCAGACAGTTTAACTCATAAATGCTGCATAAATGCTGCATGCCAGGTTATTATGACAACATTTTTGATACTCTGGAGATGACCGAAGGCCACTCGGCGTGAAGTCACGGGCAGTTATTGCTATAGAGCCCTTATATCCCTGGGATGGATATACCTAATGTGGGACCCTCAGTAGTGCATCAGTCTTCCCGTAATAACGCATCGCTTATTTCTTCTTTGGCTCGATTGGACATCCGTCTTTATCTTTCATTCATTACAACTTTTATGCCAGCAGACTGAACACTGACACTTTGGGGCTGAAGTGGATTTGAAAAGGGGTAATAAATGTGATGTGAGCTGTCTTGAAAGAGCAAATAAAAAAGCAATATTCCACACACACAGAACCGCTCATTTATAACACCTGACGTTCCATTATTCCGTATCTGACTCGAGAAATAAAACGTCTTTTTCGTTTTTTTTTTTTTTTTTTTCCTTTTATCAACACTCTTCCGCCTGCCATCTCACAATCAATTCAGGAGCTAAAGTGTTTTCTTTTACAGAAAGCGCGCCACAAGAACTCCTCTCACTTAACCCCTTAACTGAAATGGCTGCCAGTGCGCCCACATCCTCTCCCAGTGTTTCAGCCTCCGTTTCCTCCTACAGGCCCCCTAGTGGTAAAACAGGCGAGGTGCAGCCGGCACAACAGCCCAACCACTCTCCATCTCCCGCCCTAACTGATGACACACGTGCTCAGACTTCACCTTTGGTCCTAGAACTTGGATGTGCCCAACTCCAAGCACAATACCTGATCAGTCCATCACCTCAGTAGAAACTGACCGTGTAATATAACTCCTTGAGACCACTGTTAAAGACCATTATTAGGCTCTAAATGCCTTGCTAGTTTTCTAGGTCTCTGGCTAATCCGTACGCATGTTACTATTGCTCCCATCATGTGAATTTGAATTCGTACTGCTATGCTTACGTTGTAAGTTCTTCTGGACAGAATCATCAAGCAAAATAAATAAACAAACAATACCTGGTAAAAGAAAGCTTCAGCACTGGACTTCCAGTGCCCGTATGGCTTCACAGGCTGCAGGAATACTGCACTTTCTGTATTAAATATGATGAATTACATGCACAGGGAGCCCTGCTGAGCTAGGCATTTCTCTTGATATTGTCTATTCAGGGATAAATTCTGAATAATTGTAATAAAAAAAATAAACTGCATGTTGCATAGCACAGTACAGAGCTATAATGAAGACAAATAATAGAATGGTGACAAACAGACTGCAGTACAATTTAGCATGTGTCTTTGTAATATATGGTATTCAATAGCCAGAACGCACAAAAGATGAACTGTGGTAATCCAGCTGAGATGTATATGAAAGACGGCAGCCTACCAAGCCAGGCTTATGCACCCGAATCGGTTTGCCCAACTAACTCTAGGGTGGAATAGTGAATTAGTATTTCCCCTTGGTCAAAATTCAATTTAGAGCTGGAGCCGGCACATACTTATCATGAAATCAGTCTGTTTAATGAACACATTAGGCCAAAGAAAGATAAAGAAAGATGGAGGTCTGGGAGTGATTTCGAAAGAGTGCAAATGATCCTCCTCACAAGTTATCGCTTTGCATTTTTAATCACAAATTAAGGGCCGTATTCACCCCGGGTCTCCTCGGAGGAATGGCACTTCGGAAAAAAAATCCGCCGATTTGGCACGGCGTCTCAAAGTCGCTTTGGAAATGGCCTCAACGAAAAACCTCCCAAAACTTCTGATTTCACAGCAGACAACAGCAGTAACTTTTGCAAAAAAGCAAACACAGAACAGTCACACAGATTCAGTCTTCATTAAAAAGGAATTAAAAGCCGTCATCCCATCATGCGAAATGCATCTCAAACTCACACAGTTGAAAAATGTCATCATTATGTGGATGCCACCCTGAGGCAAAGTTAATGCCTGGGTTTACTCACCGATTCTCTAACATTTAAATGAATTTGCTGAGAGCTGGCAGACAACATGAGATGGACCAATCAACAAACTTTATTCATTTCTGAATCAGTGGAGCTTTGCTTCCAGGTGACATCGATTGAACAGGTATGCATCTTAGTTCCAGAATACCAGGCCTGATTTCTGACACGAACATGCATAAGCACAACTGTAAGAAACTATTTACTACTAATAATATAAGGAATAAAACCATTCATAGTTTTTGGTGAAGCCATGGTTTTACCTCTTCGATAGAACAGTCAGTTTGTTTTTGCTGCACTGGTCCAAACACAGTTATCTCCAGAAAAACAAACCCCCTAGACCCTGGGGTTTTCAACAGAGGGTCCTTGAAGCTACTGTAGGTGATCCCTGGCCAGATTTGATGTGCAATGACTATGTATTGATTTGGGAAATATTTAAAAATATAAAACCTTTTCTTAAATATAACCCTTTTTAGCACTTATGATGGGGGTCCCCTGAATGCTTTTGAGCCTGGTGGGGGTCTCTGGATCACAAAAGGTTGAAAACCCCTGATCTTCACCAAGGGAGAGTCCGCAGGTTATCACCGCTATTCACCACTTAATTATTCAATTCCAGATTACACAGCGAATTCACCCGTTTGCTTGGGTCTGAATTATGTAGTGATTTTAAGATGAAACCAACAAACCAGCAGCTTTTGTTCAATTTGCTCATCTACAGGGCTTCAAGAAATTACGCAAAATTATGTAAATCTCAGCTGGGCAGCTTTACAAGATAAGAGCCGTCCTACTTGGCTTGTTCCACGCAATGCAAATCCTTACGGTTCCCCTTAATTTAGCTTGCGGTCTTGTGGCTGCCCATCGAGGGCAAAAATGAAAAGGAACGGAAAGCAAAAGAATTAAAATTCTATGCCGCCACTGTTTTACAAAGAAGCTTTAGCTTGAGCAGACATCCCAATGGCAGAACCTTCAGTGCTCCTGAAGAATACAAGAATACTTTCAGTTATTGAATAATTTAAAAGCTATGGTCAGCAGTATAGTTTGAAGGCAAGGAAATTGGACTTTGAACCAGAAAGTTGTGGGTTTAATAAGTCCTGGGAGGAGAACACACCTCTGTGCCCTTTAGCAAAGTGCATGACCTTTGAACTGCTCCATTGAATTGATAATGTACATATTTGGGGCAAACATTCTACACATACTATGATACATTGTACATGTGCATAAACAAAGCATATTTTACTATATGTATATTTCTGATTCATTAAAATAATACTCTTATTTTTACACTCAATGGCAAAAGAGCCAAAGGCATATCTATGGCGGGTCACACACAGCCCCAGACCAGAAGCAGAACCACCGTACATTCATTACTATACCACAGACACTGGGTTATAGCAGAAGGACTCAGTACAGCTTGCCATTTGAAGGTGCTCCTGTGCAATAATTGGGCAATGCTGCCTTGGTTCAATGTTCATGGAGAGCAAATGACAAGGTAACTGTGGAGACCAAAAATTGGAGCTTAGTGTCTGAAAGTCCCTTGACTGGGAACACTGGCTTTAATCTCACCCATGTCTGCATCACACAACTCATCTGGTAATTGGGTGGAAAAGCAATCAGTTCCAGGTCCTTTTGGGTTGATGCTGGCTGTGCTCTGAGAACCAGACTGCAGTTTTGAACCCCTGTGACATGACTGACAGAAAACAAATCAAAAGTGAATCTTAAGAGGACTTTTATTGTGATCAAATGAACGCAAATTGGCTCTTTGAAGCCGATGTGCCCCGCTAGATTTTAAGGAGTAAAATAATTGACTTGTCAGGAGATTTTAAAATGAAACCTTCAATAATTAAATAATGAAGGCAAGCGATGTGATGCGTTTTCACTTGAACAATGTTTAACAACTGCCACTGCAACCTCCTACCAAGCAACACCTAAGAGTAGAGACAGCCGAGACAGAACTAATGCAGCTTTCAGAACGCCACCCAAACTTCCTGAGCAGCAGCATATATTTACACTGAAGGGAAGTTAATTTGACGCCAGCAAAAAGTACGTTGAAAAGTACATCCGTTCTCATAGGTTGCACAAGAGAACAGAACAACCGAGAAATAACAAGAGTAGGACTCCTGGATATATGGATTTCAAATGTACAGCCCAGCTGAAAATCACATGTCATTTCTCAACAGACTACGTTTGCTGGGGACAACAGCAACTGACAAAGCCCAGCAGATATGTAGCTCAGGAGAAAAAATGTTGAGGACAGTGAAAATTACTAAAATTAATAAGTTGTACCTTCACATTGGACTAAATTAATAGTAGTAATAATAATAATAATAATAGTAATTCTGAACAAAACATGGAGTTAGCAAGTTTAAAAAGGGATGACACTGGGTAATTTAAACCCAATTGTGAATAGTTTATTCCCTGCCAGAGCCTAATGGTAATCTAGCCATGGACTGAACATGAAGTCAATGGCGTAAGTAACAGGATGGCCAACAACATGGCTGCCCTTAATGAAGGGGAGCATCATTACGAGATTTAGAGTACAATGTGTGCTCATCAACACAGCGTTTCACTACACAAATTCAATACCACACACCAAGCCCCATTATTAAGATGGGTTTCCCAAAGAGCATGAGGATCGGTAGGGAGGTCAGGAAAAACAGAAAACACGCCCAAGAATGAATGAAAGCTGCTGTCATCCTGAAATGCATCGCCAGTGTAGAGATTCCAGTGTTTAGGTTGACTCGTCATAACACGAAGAGCTGAAGGCAAATTCACGTGCCACTGCTGGTAGGGTAATGCACAGAAATCAACGCAGTGACCAGAACATTGGTTCTTCGTCACGATGGAGCACATTAAATGTACAAAAGCTTTATGTTAACTGCAGTCGGCCTCCTCTCGCGCAGGTTAAGTGTTAATCAAATAAACGTCAACCTAACTGACCTCCCCTACTACCCCATGAAACTGTAATGCCTTAAGTCCTACATGATACTGTAACAACCAGTGATTTATATCTGCTCCCAGCAAGCACTCACTCGCACAACAAGGGAGAAAGCCTTCAGGAAAGGGATTATACAATCCCACATTCCACCGCATGCATATTCCCATTGCAGGTCACTTGTGCAAGTTCTGAATTGCAAAAGGCAACAAGCATATCAGGGCTTTCACATGGTACAATGGTACATTGTGTCAGTCAGAAGAGCGCGTTAAGTGTCACACGGAAGAAGCATATCAGGGCTTTCACATGGTACATTGTGTCAGTCAGAAGAGCGCGTTAAGTGTCACACGGAAGAAGCATATCAGGGCTTTCACATGGTACATTGTGTCAGTCAGAAGAGCGCGTTAAGTGTCACACGGAAGAAGCATATCAGGGCTTTCACATGGTACATTGTGTCAGTCAGAAGAGCGCGTTAAGTGTCACACGGAGCTGCACCGAGGTCATTCCACCACATGCATGAAAGTCGTAGCCGAGTAAGATCATGACTCCGACTCTCACTAATGAGCATGTTGTTGTTCATGCAGGCAATCCAATTATATTATACTGCATATCAGACATACGAAATTAGCACACGTGGATGTGTGGTTGACAGGTATAACTAGAAAAGAAATATATAAAAGACACGCACGTGTAAACGGCATACGAGCAGTGTGCAACAAACTGCACTGAGAAAAGCGGTGTGGTGTCGGGCCTGGAGGAACGAGTCTGGAGTCCTGCCAACGGCAATAAAGCCAGGACAGTACTGTGGGATGAGGCTGGGCCAAAAACCCATTGAAACACTGTTCACCCTCTTTTTCCCCCCCAATACTGTCCCAGTATTTTATTGGTCAGATGCAATGCTCTGCACTAGTCCCCGTTGGCTTTTAATAGGACAGCAAACGCGACTTAACAGCACATTCATCATCTAAACTGTGTGCTTCCCAGAAGCTTGGCCCAGAATACTTTCCTGCTGGTCTCTCTCTCCTATTAATAAAGCCCAGCGAAGACTAGGACACACACGGACATTCTTAAAGAGAAGACTGATGCAGGCAACATCACCGGGACTGCAAAGAACACAGAAAAGTCAAAAGTAAATGTTGCTTTGGAACAGGGACAAACAAACTTCCCGAGCGCAGTTTCTAAAAAAGCACTATTGAAAGGACATTAAATGTGTGGGATACGGTTCAGAAGTGGAGGAATTGTAGGGAACTGCAGCATGGCTTTCTCGGCACACGACTTCCTTTGCTCAGCCAATCAAAAGGCACTTTCAGTGGTGCTTACAGTCAGAATGTAAGTAACCTGTCGTGTAAACGATACACGACTCAATCTAAACTGCAATTTATCTGTAGCCCAATCCGCATAAATAGTGCAGCTCAATTTACGTCAAGTGGAAAGTAATATAAAAAAAAAAAACATTTAAATAAATAAATACATGTGCATATAAAGAAAACTCTATTCGCATTCAAGATGTTGATCAAAATACAATATTATTTTTATGATTTTCAATTCTATGGTGTGCATGAATTACCTGATTAAAAAAGTATACATAGTTTTTTTTTTTTTATTGCAGCCTGTGTGACACATTTTGGTTTGGACATTCATCCCATATTGTCAAAAAATGTTGAGAATCACTGATCAGAAGATTGCCAAAGGCAGGAGAGGCTTCACATGGAAACCCAATGAGCACTCACGGTGAGGTTGTGAGGAGAGACATGAGGCATTATGGATGCCAAACACCACCGCAAACACAGAGTGGGAGTGGGGGGGGGGTGGGGATAAATCGATGAATCTCACTTTGCATCCGTAATGATGTTCCAATTTGGCTTTGATTTAAATTACAAGCTCATGACCCCTCTTAAAAGACAGTAAATAGCCGTTTTAATTGCTGTATAGCTCCGGGAGAGGCCAGTTAAATGCAGTACAGGTCAAGCGCATTGTTTTCAAGTTTGTTGGCAATGGTGCGGGTGAAAGCCCTTGTTTTATATGCAGGAGAGAGGACACGAGCTGACATTGAAAGTAGCAGAAAAGCCTCTCAAAGTCAACGGACGTTAAACTTTGTTCCGGGCTACCGTGCAGACCTTCTTGCCTCCGGTTATGAAATACACGGCAATAAACTCCAACGGCACACTACCTACGCAGATTTACCGTGTCAATAATAACCTGTATCTGTACAGCGTGTGTTTTTGAATTATTCATCTCGCTGAAAGGCAGATGGAAAAAATGATTACCCTTTAATACGTTTCACTTCTCCTTGATTCTGCACTTTATTAAATTAGTCTTTGAAAACAGAGACGTGTAATCCTGAGAGCATTAAGCCATCCTGCAACTGACATGTCTGTTAATAACCAATAAACTTCCTAATATGGTGCAATAATGAAGAAACCGTATGCATAGCAGACGAAGAGCTTATGAAACACGTGCCATTTATATCAGCTGTAAAGCTGGATCACATTTCACAGGCCAAATCATTAACAGTGCATATATACAGTGCCTTGCGAAAGTATTCACCCCCCTTGGCATTTTTAGTAGATGTGGATGGCTCACTGCAAGGGTTATTTCTCCTGACTCATTTTCCTTTAAAACTCTATGGGGGAAAAAAGTCAGGAGAAGAAACCCTTAAAGTGATCCATCCACATCTACTCCATATGTGGCCGCAGAGTGATGGTTTGGGGCTCGTTTGATACCTTAGACCCTTGATGACTTACTGCCATTTAGCCAGCTATGTGTTCCATACTGTACCAGCGTAATTTACATCTGAATCTAGTCTCACCCCCCAATTCCCATAGAGATCCATTCAAATGCAGAGAGGTTATAGTATCGCTTGTAACAGTACCTGAAAATAAGATATCGACAGTCTTTTGATGTTGATGGGTCACAGACTTCAGGAAGTAACAGCATGCAAAGGATATGCGACCAAATATTAAATATGATACTTTAAAAATACATTAAAGCAAAGGGGGTGAATACATATGCACGTACCACTTTTCTTTTTTTTTTAAAATTTTTTAAAGCAAGTTTTTTTTTCCATTTCACTTCACCTATTTGGACTATTTTGTGTTGGTCCATTACATAAAATCCAAATAAAAATCTATTTACATTACAGGTTGTACTGCAACAAAATAGGAAAAATGCCTAGGGGGGTGAATACTTTCGCAAGGCACTGTACATATTCCCAGTGTAATGGAATGGCTCTACATTTAAACACGGCCAAATTTCAGTCAGTTCCATTAAATATGAACAGGCTGATCCAAGCCTAATTTTGCCAAAGACATTACAGAGAAAAAAACATTAAAAGGATTAAATAGTGGTGAATAACACATTAATGCTCCCTCGGCAAGTAAACATTTGTCTGCATTGTCCCACAAATCCCTATAAAAGCTGGCAGTGGCGTTAATGTCTTTACATGTGGACTTGTACTGTGACAATAGCCCCCCCCCCCCCCCACCCACCCCCCAATATTTGAAACTTAATTTTGCGAAATGAACTGTAAATTAGTTTGACATTCATTATTATTAGTTAGTCATATTTGGACTGTTCATTTAAACCGTTCTCTCTAAACATGCCCCTAATGAACAGCTAGGAGGGCACCAAACTAAGAAATTTATAGGGTTAACCCATCTAAACTTTAGGGTCATTTAGCCTCATAACCTTATGGTGCTATGAGCCCGACCAGGGGGAGAAGACCGCCCAAATTCTATGGACGTGCTTTGCTAATAAACCCATGTTATGGAGACAGGGCTCCAAATGAATCCACCGAGCTAACATAACGCCGGGCAGAGCCAGAGAATTATTCATATAATACTATAAGAAGAGAAACAATGCACACACTATTGTTTGTGAGTACTGTAAATTTTGGCCGGAAAAGCACATCCTTGCAAGTTCACCAGGGGAAGGGAATTAAGGCACCAATTCCAAAATGAGAGCACGAAAAAAAAAAAGAAGCATTTTAAACTCTCCCTCTTGATAATGCAAGGAGGTCTGGACCACCCTGGACCACACCATAACTCATTGCAAAAATATCAAAATAAAAGCGCCATTAGCTCACAACTAACTTGGGCACATTCTTGCTTGGCTCGTCCGACTGAATCTTGTCTCCTAAGTGCATGCTCCCTTTACAAATAACCCCAGGCTCCACTGTCCTATAATAAATTTCTCCGTCTATTGAGCGGTGTGGCCAGTCTGACAAATCATATGAGAGAAGGTCATTTAATGTAAATCAGCCAGATATGGTTTGACAGAGGCTGGGGGGTGGGGGTGGGCAGACCCAGAGTCACTGGTGAACAATTCCGCGATTCCCAGCATTGCACATACATCCATTTTGTGAAACAACAGAACGTCAAGCCCAGAAGGTAACATTTCAGCTTGATTTTTAACTTGATAAAAGTGACGGAGAGAGATACAGAGAGAATGAACATGGGTGTCTCAGTGAGATATGTCTTACCATTTGTCAAATATATTAAAAGGGCTTCTGAAAACCAGAGATATTTGGAGTTTAAAAAAATCAAGTAGTGCTTTTTACTACAAAACCGGTTTCAGCTTGGGCATTCATTAAATTAATTCCTTTTCTGCACATTTGTCCTGAGGTCCTGCTAGTGATATAAGAATATGCTGGTTATGTCATTTTATCCCAAATGATTTATATCACAAACTAAATCTAAACAAGGCATGTTCCAACGAAATGTAACCCGTAATGCAAAAGCATTGCAAAAAATACAAATACAAAAAATAAGATCCACCAGCATTTCCCATTTAATGTTGGGATTTACATGCATAATTCCCAATTCTGCAATAAAATTCAAAAGGCAGACATTTATAATAATAATTCTAGGGGTGACTACTGGCTGGCCTCCTGCCCTGTGTGCCTCAACTCGGACGACCATGAAAACGTGCAAGGACCGATACTCTAAACCGCAGCGTCAGTAGAGTGGAAATACCGCTAGCACATTCACAGTGGACTTCAGAAACAAAATCCCTTCAATACATTTTTTTAAAAATCTCCCTATTTATTCATTTATTCTTCCAATTTATTGCTTCCTTTTTTCCTCCCGACGGGAGCAGCTGGCCAGTACACATGCCCTCTGAGTTTGAACCAGCCACTAGTGCTTTAAACTGCAGCCCACCAGATGAGCTGTGCAGCTTACTCAGCTAGTGCAAGCACGCTGCAGGTGCCCCATCAATCAAAATCACTCCACAGCAAGAAGGCAAATACCTGTGAAACCCATAATCCTCCCCGGTCGTGGAATTTTCTGGAAAACATGAAACGGCAAGCTCTTACAGCCTTCGGATGAATTTACATCTCTATCCAAAGGCTTATACACTGCCTGGCCAAAAAAAAAGTCGCTGTTGCACCCGTCATGCATAGTGCCCACTGTACAAGCTTCTGGAGGCAGTGTTATGATCTGGGGTTGCTTCAATTGGTCAGGTCTAGGCTCAGCAACGTTATGCAGCAATAAAATGAAGTCAGCTGAGTACCTGAATGTACTGAATGACCAGGTTATCCCATGAATGGGCATATTCCAGGATGACAATGCCAAGATGAATCGGGCTAAAATTGTGAAAGAGTGGTTCAAGGAGCATGAGGAATCATTTTCGCACATGAATTGGCCACCAGAGTCCTGACCTTAACCCCACTGAAAGTCTTTTGGATGTGCTGGAGAAGACTTTATGGAGTGGTTTGACTCTCTCGTCGTCAATACAAGATCTCGGCCAAAAATGAATGCAACTCTGGACGAAAATAAATGTTGTGACGTTGCATAAGGTTGTCGAACAATGCCACGACAAATGCGTGCCGTAATCAAAGCTAAAGGCGGTCCAACGACATACTAGAGTGTGCGACTTTTTTTTTGGCCGGGCAGTGTATAAGCACTAGAAGCACTCAGAAAGACTGTTGGGATCTGAGCTCACAGTGAGATTCAACAGACGGGAATGACAAATTCCAGTGCAGTCATATTTGTAGGTATTTAGGGTTTGCGATGCATTGTAATATACTCATGCAACTTGAATGGTGTGATGCATTATTTATTGTTTTCCTGCTAAACATCCTGCCATCTTGGGCCAGGTCTCCTGTGTAGAGGAGATTCTTTTGTCTTGGTGAGTCAGTATAGTTAAATGTAAAATAAACACCAAAAAATTCAATGAAACAAAAAAAACAATAAGTACTCTGCCGATCGATACGCTCCGCCCCCAAGTGACTTTACAGAAAATTACGCACCACCCTGCAGCACATCATCCCGCCTCTCATTGGATGATATTCCAAAAACAATACCCATTCACTCTCAGATGTGCATAGCCTACACAAAATCTATAGATGACCTCATCATCATTACCATTGTGTCTTGTGCTCCCGTCAACCCCAAAATAAATGTGCTACTTGTCTACTTATCTGGCCTCTCCGCTGGTACCGCATGCATCTGCTGCAAAAGCTCTCGTCCTTGGCTCCTCACTGAACCCCACATTCTGCTCCTTTTTAACTTCCAACTTATTATTATACTTCTTATTATAATGTAATTTATTCCTCCACTCTCATTTTACTCCAGGTATTTTACTCTACCGGCTGACTGTCACTTTGTTATAAATTCCACCTTTTTCTTCTGCGGCTTGGAGGTGGAATTAATCTCACCTTACGTAACACTGTTTAATAACAATGCCTTCCTCGCATCTTGAATTTACTCTGTCAATCTACTCGAATCCTGCATTTGTATGACAATATAATATCGCGCAACAGCGTTTGCTGTTTCTCGTTTATTTTACCTTTGTGAACTGCGTTACATTAAAGGTACTTGTGAATACAAAGTGAATACATTTTGTCCAATGTAATATTCTTCCAACAGTTAATTACATGGCGATGTAAACATGCTTCGCAATTTAATTTCAGAAATGTTTTATTTCCAAGATTTTTCCATCTTGGCATCTCAGTTCTGTGGAAACAGACCCTCAAAAAGCTAAATTTGGAATGAGCGTAATTGTTCTGTGAAAAAAAAGATGGATATTCCGAGCAATATATCTCAGAGATAATGGTTTGGAGAAGAACATTAAATACCGCTTGGGTCTTGAAAGCATTAAGCAGGCCAAGCAAAGATAAAAATAATAAATCGAGCCAATAAAAAAGATGAGCTGCAAAAACTTCTGCGATGGAACATTCCGTCGCCACCCAACCCGGTGATGAAAGGACGTGTGGGGCAACCGGGGGGGGGGGGGATGGTGCTGAAAATCTCCGCCCTTCATCTATCCTCCATTCGGCAAACCACAGGATGGACTTTCTGTCCCAAGTAGCTTTTAGAGTCATTATGGCCTGTGGGATAGACCGCAATAAAAGCCGCTATGACTGGATCCTGCCCACTGGGAGCACCAAAAAGCACTGTGGGTTCTGCCAAGGACACTCACAGGAAGTGCCTACACTGCCGACGGCGGCACCGCTTTGTCCTGTGACTTCTGGAGTTCTGTTCACCGCCCTGAACTGGGGCTTTTTAAGGTATCATGGGATATGAAGGCGTAGAGTAGGCAGTGAAACAATGGTAACTAGGGACGAGGGTTGCCAGAATGGGGGACCTTCCCACACATAGAGTATATGGGGCAGAATGGGGGACCTTCCCGCACATAGAGCATATGGGGCAGAATGGGGGACCTTCCCGCACATAGAGTATATGGGGCAGAATGGGGGACCTTCCCGCACATAGAGTATATGGGGCAGAATGGGGGACCTTCCCGCACATAGAGTATATGGGGCAGAATGGGGGACCTTCCTGCACATAGAGTATATGGGGCAGAATTGGGGACCTTCCCGCACATAGAGCATATGGGGCAGAATTGTCATCAATATCAACTGTCAAAAGATGGGGGAGTCAAGGGTAGATGGGGAATTTTAAAAGGGCGGTACGCGGAAAATGGTCTTGAAAATGTGTACGCGAAACAACTGAAAATGGGTGTGATTTTGAGGAATATATTGGAGGGTGAAAAAATTGCATGCAACTGGTAACAATGATGGTAACCCTCGCTGGGTCAAAAACACTCCCCTGGAACACAGTGTTTCCATGCCAAAGCGGATGCCGTCTATCCTGCGCATTTCTATTTATAAAGCCTAGTTTATCGATGAGAGCACGACTCCCGCAGAGTGAAGAGAAAACTCGCTGTTTTCTGAATCTTTAAATTGAGACGAGCAGCTGGTGCGTCTTCAGTCGCAGCCTCGAGGCGTAGCGGAGGAACACGCCCTCAGGGTGCGCCAAATAAGAAGCTGGAGCATTAAGAGTAACGTACTGAGCACAAAAATAAACCACACTGTTGGCTTGAACAATACCACTGTTAACAACAGCTACTAAACGGGCTATGTTCAAAGCACGGGAAAGAACAATAACACCTGAACATTAGCAATTAAGAGTGACATAAGAGTGTGAAACGCATTGCGGATGAGACCACTCCCTCAGCCACAGCACCTGTCTGTGCCATTCCAGAGCTGAGAGCAGAACACAAGCCCCTAAGAGTCACCGCCGGTCTATCGCACTTTTTTGAAGAACAGGAAAGCTGTCAAGTCAGCAATCCGCTGGCAAGCCCGGCTTTGATCAGACCCGGCCTGCCGGAGCACATCGCAGTGGAGAGAGGGGGGAGGGGGGGGGAGGGGGGAGGGGGGGGGATTATCGTATCGTCGGAAGGGAGCGGCACCACCTGCGATCCTGGAACCCCTCCAGCGACGAGCGCATGAAAGCGCCGTAATTAAAGCGCAGCAACATCCCGCGAACGGCGAAGGACGGAGTGTGCCGCGCCGCGAAGGTAACGCACACTCGCAAATGGGACACACATGAGCCTCCGAGCAGACCAATCAACACGGGATAAAGTACTGCAGGCCCGTCGGCCCCCTCCACTTCCACAGCAGACTTCTGTTCTGCAGCCCGGAATGAACAATCCTTCAAGAGCAAGACCACGATTGGACGTCTGGGATGTCTACCCAGGGGCCCTTGCGCTAAAAATCCCACCATCTAAAGCCATGAATACAAAAAACAGCCCTTTGTTTTTTTTTTAAACGGTGTTGCAGCCCTGTTGATAAGGACAGAGGAATACCGTGAAAACACAGTCTCCTTGGGCAGACACAGATCCGCATTCTCTGTGCAGCCTCTCCAAATTTATCCTTCTCAGTGTATTACCTTTACAATTTAACACTCCGAACGGAACAGGCATTAGTACCTGCCCTGCTACAATTTATATACCTCATTTTTATTACTCCATCTTCCTCAGTTTTAGTGCTACTTTCTTCTTTTATGGGAAAGTGGGATGAACAGAAAGGAAAGGCATTTTCTAAAGAAAAACATTGTTAACAGTTGTAGTACTAGTAATAGTACTAGTACCAGTCCTTGTACTAGTACTAGCAGTAGTATTGTTGTTATTTCCCCCACTGACACACAGATGTTAAAAAGCCCAGAGTTTCAAAAATGGCAGTATCCCTGGAAAGAGCACCGGTAAAGGAACTGCTGGAGTTTGACATCATCTTTTCATTCAACGTGGCCAGCAGTCACAATTACATATGCCTATGTGGTCTGTGCTCGTCCAGCACCTTACTGCCAAGAGTTTTCACAAAAAACACGTCTCTGCTTCTGCTGTGAGAAGGAGCGGCTGACATGATAGGAAGTCGATCTTGTTAATCTGTCCTGTGAAAAATGAGCCATTGACGCAGCCTACATCAATTTACACAGCGCTGATAACAATGTCACTCGCCTAACAGTCAACGCAAATATGCTTTCTGTTTTGTTTTACTTTGGAATATTTTTTTTTGATTTAGTGCTTTTTAGAAATGATTTATTCTTGAGTCACCAATAGGAAGTGATAATTATTTTTGCCGCACACCGCTCTCCTGCTCCCTACCTATTTAAGACCAGATATGGACAGATCCTTTTAACACCACTACACTAGCAAAGCCCTCTCACATGAGATTTGATCATATGAATATCAAGGCTAGGGGACATATTTTAATTTACGACACGTTGCCCTTTGGTGTTGGCCAACTGGAAAACCCGGTCTGGCTTTCTGTCTGGATCAGAGCCACAATACGCCTCCCTTATTCCCCTAGAAGCACGGGCGTAATTAGAATAATGGTTCCAGACATTAGAGACCTGGAAGCCCGTTCATTTAGGGGAGGACCCGGTGAGGCAGGGGTACATTTTCATCAGCGAGGCCCTCCGGTCTCCTAGACACACCTGCGTGCGAAACCCCCCGTCCACACTCCGTCAGGGCGAGACGGACTGCACAGGCCCGCCGAAGCCTGGGAGTTAATTAGGCTGCCAGCACATGGCAGCTTTATCTCCTTTATATCATTTCTGCTCTCCTCTCCCACTAAAGTATTAGATCAGCGCTAGAGGAATTCAGCGTGGTCAATTAGTCTAAGATCACTTTCCTCCTGCCCGACCTGAGAAGCCCAAAGAGGTTATGAGATTAATGGGGGGGGGTGGTTGAGGTGGAAGATGGTGTGATGAACAATCAACTTTCGGTCCTTTAGAAATAATCTAATTTACCTTCTGCTATATTACCCAACTTGCAGCTTTTTAGCATAGGAAATGAGATAACATGAGTTTGCCAGCATAGATCGAAGAACTGAGTGAATCTATTAAAAAAAAAGAGTGCATTACACACACACACACACACACACACACACACACACACACACACACTATATATAACTTCCATAAAAATCAGGTACTTAGACGTGTGTCCAATGCCAGATAAAATCTGAAAGAGACAGCCATATCACATTTGGACAAGCCATCCAGGGAGGATCAGTTTACAGGCAAAGCTTTTCTCACCGCCACGCTTGGTTTCTGATACCCTTTCCGCATTAATATTTCAAAAACCACACATCTTTTTGTGGTAATGATAGCGTCCCATAATGCCAGTTTATATAACACATTATTCATTCTCTCATTAACGTCACAAAGGAGAACAGCTCTGGTAATTAAAAAGCCCCATTTCCGAGGGGCATCGACGTGAGCTATTCCCGAACACCCGCGTTAAACTGGCTCCCACCTGCAGCACGGGAAGCCACCCGCTGGTCGGGGGGATTCAGGCCCGTCCCACAGTTCATTACGCAAGACCCTGAAATCACAGAAACGTCGCTGTCTTTCCTTCTTAGGAAGCCAAGCGCGAGACTCTGGAAGTGTCTGTCCTTCCCGCGGCCTCAAAGTGAGCGTCTGAACAGGCTCTGTCGCCTGGCGCAGCGCTGCCGGCTCCTTTTGCCAGAAATCCCAAGTAGTCTGTGAGCGCCTTAAAAAGGAA